>JAODAL010009434.1:0-110932 GCA_025379985.1 Phyllomedusa bahiana | reverse complement strand
AGCTGAATGGTTGAAGTAGCGAGGGCTTGGCTATCCCGGCCAATAAGAGCGCGAGCTACTTTGTCCCACTGTAGTCTATGGAGAGATGGGGACACTGAAATCTCAGCTCCGTGAGGCATGGGGTATTAGGCGCAGGGGACTTTACACCACATGTATGAGCGCACGTCGGGCACCGACATACATGAGCTGCAGCTTTCACGTTCGAGCGCTCGAAAACGGGCGCTGCGACGCGCCGATCTTCATACATGTCGCCCTATGTTTGTATTGACTCCAGGCTTATATGCAATTCTTGAAAGAAATTAAATTCATATAAATACTATAGATAATACATACTGTATAAATGCTAAGGTGGGGTAAAAGAAAAGAAAATGGCTAAAACACAACAGTGGCCAAGAGCAGAATCCCACTGTAGTGGGCTACAATTCAAGCCACACAAACTTGCAATTAATCCATTTGTCCACTTGAGGTCTCTGTTTGTCTGTTAAAATTGCATATGAAGCCATAAAATAACCGAAACATTTTGCAAAGTAATCAGTGAAGTTACAAAGGAGCAGATTTCGAGATATTTTTTTCATTCTCCAGAACTGGAGTGTTTTACTATTAGGAATCACTATCAGAATCATTTGTCAATTTATATATTTCCGCTTGACATAGCAAACTAAAATTTTTAGCCACTCATAATGATAATCTTTGTGCATAAAATGCAATTTTATGTTTAAATGATTATGTTGTCTCTGTATGAATATTGCATTAAATGTTATTTTTTATTAAAATTCATCAAGCAAAGTATATAAGGGATAGGAGCTAAACTACTCATGACCTGGAGTAACGTTGTGCTTTAATTGGATGTCCATGGACCGTGTACTATGTAATATAAAACGTGACAGAAAGCGACTAAAGTCTGTATGCTTACTAGCACAGCTCAGTACATATGGATAAGTATATGCTGCTGCTCAAAATTGGTCTTAATGAGTGAAAGTGTGAAGTTAGGTAATTAGCCTTCAATATCAATAAAGTAGACTAGAGTACTTTCACACAGCGCAGTTTTGGTGCAGTTTTAACTGTGCCTGTTGGCAGCTGTGAACATACGGGTCCAAAGTAAAAGTCCTGTAAATGGTGGTGGTATAAAACTGGTGCAGTAACGGGAGTACAAACTTTATAAACACCTTTATGTAGATACCAAGCAATATTTTTTGTGGGTTTTTTCTCTGTTGCAGTTGATCTGTTTTCTTGCTGCTTTTATCGGGTTTGCAGAAACTGTCTTTCATAGTGTTCAAAGCTATGCAGAGATAAGAACAGCTGCAACATTTACACCTGTAAGCCTGCACTCTGTTTTAACTATCTTAGAGATTTTACAGCAGACCTTGTTGTAGGGAGAAGAGGAAATAATAAAGGCAGCCCATGCAACTGCTATGGGGCTTCAAGAGATTGGGAGCCCAGCTTTAGGCTAGGTTCACACAGCTTATTTGTGGGGCGTGATTACGCCCCTCAATTACGCCGTGTGGAAGGGGGCGGAAGCGGGGGGCCAGCACCTCGCCGGCCCATAGACTTGCATTACCAGTGGCGCGTATACGCCGCTAGTAATTCACGTCACTTATCTCCCCCCTCGGCGTATTCGCCAAACAGGGAGAGGAGACGTAATCCATAGTTCTGTATGAGAACTGTGGATTACCGTAATGACTTGGACGGATTCCAGCCGTAATTTGCGCACTCCGGCGCGTAATTACGGACTGAAATACATCCAATTTTAAGCCGTGTGAACATAGCCTTAAAGTAGCTTTAAACACATAGGCAAAATAAAATACAGACTATTACCAAATACATTGCTGTTCTGATTTTGCTTCCTTTCAGAGTTAGAGCAGTTCTTATCTCCTGCTTGTATACAGAAGATTCCCTGGGTTACTGACCACCTCTCCTTTCTCTAACAGGCTCAGCTAGGAATAACAAAGCTGATATGTCAATCACTGCTATAGAACCGCCCACAGATTTTACTATATATCAACCCTTTCACTGTATATCAACACCTGCTGATAGACAGTATCTCCTTTCAGGTTGCTAAAATGACCACAGCTCTGTATTTGAAGTCGAGGCTAGTTTCATACATTATGGCTCTGGGGCAATAGTGGCATGTTTGGAAAAAAAACATGTGGCAAAACCACACTTATTGTAAATATATAGAAATTCATAGCAAGCCAAGTACAAGCAAAAAAAAAAAAAAAAAGAAAAAAAAAAAGCAAAAAAGGGCTTTAAATTTACTTGGTGCAAACATAGCAATTCACGTGTGATTTTTCTAAGTACTTCTGAATCAAGTAGTACTCTACTGCCCAGCATCCATAACATATGAACCCCACCACAGGGTGCTGTCCCACTCGCCAAATAGCACCATCCTTTTGGTGTGTAGGCAGTTATTTCATTAAAAAAACGCAATCATGCAATAATAAGCTAAGCAGAAGGTTGAAATATGTGAAATCCCTCTCACCCCCTCCTCTTTGCCTATACAATTGTTGGACAATATAAATGGTTGTTGATTGCAGTTTCAATACCGGGCATGGCTTGCTATGCTCTTTTTATGATTTATCTTGAACATAACCTCAAGAATAATCCCTCTCCTGCTATCAAATGAAAAGCCCCGTAAGAGTGCTTTCACACGGTGCGTTTTTGTTACGTTTTTTGATGCGGTTTTTTTGCACAGAAATTTATAGCATTAATTGCTGTGCCTTTCTGCACAAAAAAGCCGTCAAAAACGCATCAAAAATGCACCGTGTGAAAGAACCCTAATTAAATCTAAAGGAAGGATTGTGTTGTACTGAATACTCTAATAGTAGGAGAAAACATTTATAATAAAAAATATTTATATAAAAAGACATACAAAGTACAAGTGATGTTCTGTAGAAAGATTCAATGTCACATTGCCATTATCACGTAGTATGCAGGAATCAGTACAAACCACTGATTTGTGATATTAACCGTGATCTCTATTGATGAGCCATGAACTTCAGAATTTTACAAGTATTCTGTGATAGGCCATTAGAGACAGGTCAGAGAATGAATTCATTCTCATTCTCCTCTCCTGTGTCCTTCCTCTTTTCTTCTCTTTTTGATCCCTTTAGTAATTTTGGCACTTGTATCATGTATAAATGCCACAGCTCTAACATCTGTGCCTCTAATATAAGGATACTTGCCAGTGTTGACGATCCTGCAATCAGTCATTAAGCCAAGTAACATTGTAATTTCCAAGTTTATTGCTGCCAGTTATTAAAGTCACGTGATGATTATATACACAGGTTTATAAGAGCCTGGAGCAGAATGCATAGAAGAACATGATCCACTTCATTTGGAAAGCTTCGTTATTGGGGATGAGGATTGTTTTAGCAGATAAACATGTCACACCATGTTGCTGTAATAACCTCGGTATGACTATGCCCAGCACTAGACTAGATTTCTGTAGGTATGAATTTAGAAGTATTGCTGTAGGAAAGGATAGTCTGCAGAGTTGGGTTGGGTAAATCTCTACTAACTAACACTTCACATTTAAAATGTACATAAAATCTGTATCTGTAATTTTGGAAAACTTTGCTTTACTTATACAATACTTTTCTTGCACTAATTTAAGAATAGGGGTCATATGTATGAAAACTGTCAGGGTCTAAAACTCACTTTGTTGCCCATAGCAACCAATTAGAGCTCCCCTTTCATTTCATATAGTGCTCTGGAAAAATGAGAGGGGCGCTCTGATTGGTTGCTATGGGCAACAAAGTGAATTTTAGACCTAGACAGTTTTCATACATATGACCCTAGATGTTCTTTTCTTCTCCATTTCTACCTTAAGTGAGAGACTGGGTTCACACTATGGACTATGTTTGCTCTATTTGCCAAACATACATGACCTCTTCCCTGGACACAAAAATGTGGTCTACAAGGCTTTTGTATATCTCGCAAAAAATGCCTCTGAGGAATAGAGCAAATTTAGTCAAAAAAGGACTGCATTTTTTCTTTATACATGTAGGGGCTCCCAAAGTCTTCATCGTGGTATCACAACGCATACCTTTAACATAGTGACAACAACATGTGAACCCAGCCTTAGAATTTATCTGAACTTTGTTTGTGACTTAGTTTAAATGGATTACTGTAATTTGAGCTCCCAAAATGCACTGCTTTCTAGAATCAATTGGTTGATGCAAATACCTTCTATTGTACCAAGCTGTTGTTGTGCTTTAAAGTTTGTCTCTACAGTACCATTGCTATTTATCTATTTTCTCTTTCTAGCTTCCATACAGTATATCAACATAACTCCGTGGTCAAATGATCTACCATATTCTATGTGTCTGGAGAAAGCAAGTGCATACATTTAGAGGTAGTGAACAAATCTCACGTTCCAGCAGACTCAGAACTGCAATGATAATACTGCCTAGGATAAAATAATACCCAAGCAAGACTCACTTTATGTGAAGCCATAATTTTTCTTACTGTTCTCTCAACACAACTAAATCTAACCACAATCCTCACTTAATCAAGCTTCCTTGTTAAAGGGGTTGTCAGAGAGTTGAAAAATAAAAATAGTAGCAGAAAATATTAGAAAATTGGGAAAATTCATTGCTCACCTTTTATTTCCACCACTGATCCAGCACTACTGATCCAAAAATCCCCCGATGGCCTTTGGTTACTGTCCCCCAGTGACAGCATGCTGCATCGGTCATGCTAGTAATTATGGTACGTAGCTGCTAAGACCAGTTATTGGACCAACAGAGAATCCCCTACGTGTTGTCACTGGATCAATACAGGACTGCAGAACTACTGTTTGGTTTTATTTGATTTTTACTAGCCGCTATTTTTAAACCCTTCCTGCTGCAGCAATTGTTTTTTTCCCTCAACTCCTTCCCAAAGCCAGGACTTTTTTGTTTATCCATCTACCTAGCCATATAAAGGCTTGTTTCTTTTGTGGGACAAATTGCACTTTTTAATAAAATCATTTACCATACCATAAATTTAATGTGAAACCAAAAATAAAATCTTTGTGCGGTGGAACATAGAAAAAAATGCATTTGCTTTCATGGAGCTCGCTATATGGTAGAAATGATGTTATCTTTCTTCTGCAGGTTGGTGTGATTCCATATATACCAATTTTATTTTTAGTTTTTCTTTTTACTGGTAACATTTTGCAATACATGCAACCTTTTGTTCACATTTCATTCCAATATTTTGGGGAGAAGAAGCAACCAAAAACTAAATGTTTGCATTGGGTATTTTTTTTTTCTATGGTGATGACTGTACGGGATAAATACTGTTATATTTTAATAAATCAGGCTTGTAAAGATGCTGCGAGCCAACTATTTTAAATGTTTTATTGTTTTATTTTTCTTTACTCATGATTTCAGTTCCCCCAGAGTACTTCATCACTAAGAGACTTTACATAGTTACATAGTTTGTAAGGCCAAAAAAAGACAGACATTCGTCCAGTTCAGCCTGTTGTGCTAAAGTGTTTATCCAGGGGAAGGCACAAACCCAGATGAGGTAGAAGCCAATTGTCCTCATTTTAGGGGAAAAAATTCCTTTCCGACTCCAATCTGGCAAACAAAAAATCCTGATCAACAACCCCCTCCAGAATCCTGGTCATTATAACTTGTTATTTTTATTACACTCTAAAAATGCATCCAGACCCTTTTGAACACTGTTATTGAATTCACCAAAGACAAGTTCCCCTGGCAGAGAGTTGCACAGACTCACTGCTCTTACAGTAAAGAATCCCTTTCAATGTTTATGTAGAAACTTCCCTTTTCCCCAAGATGTAGAGGATGCCCTTGTCTGGATACAGTCCCTTGGTGGAAGTAGATCTTGGGGAAATTAAACTAAAATTGACCTTTAAATTTATTTATTACATATTTATTATGTCCTTATGTTTAATGTTAGAAACTTTCGTTCCTCAAGACGTAGAGGATATCAGTCCTGGGTAGAATAATCTTGGGAGAATACTCTATATTGACCTTTGATGTATTTAAACATATTTATTATGTCCCCCCGAAGCCATCTTTTCTCTAAACTAAATAACCCCAATCTTGCTAATGTTTCTGGGTATTGCAGTCCACCCAGTCCTTTTATTATTTTTGTTGCTCGCCTTTGAAACTGTTCAAGCTCTACAATGTCTTTCCTGCAAACTGGTGCCCCAAACTGTCCACAATATTCCATGTGAGGTCTGACCAGTGACTTGTATAATGAGAGAAAGATGGTCTCATCGTGTGCATCTAAACCCCTTTTAATACACCCCATAATCCTGTTTCCCTTGGCAGCTGTTGCCTGGCACTGGCTGCTAATATTAAGTTTACTGTCCACCAGGATTCCCAAGTACTTTTCCATGTCACTTTTTCCAGAATTTTTCTGTTTAACAAGTAATCATGGAATGGATTTTTCCTTTCCGTGTGCATAACCTTGTATTTATCTGTGATAAACTTCATCTGCCACTTTTCTGCCCAGGCCTCCAACTTATCCAGATCCCTTTATAGTATTAATATTATCATCTGCAAAGATTGATATTCTACTGTGCAATCCATGTGTAAGATCATTAATGAAAATATTAGAGGATAGGGCCCAATATTGACCCCTGTGGCATCCCACTTAGTAACAGGGATCCAGTATAAATATATACCATTAATCACCACCCTTTGTTTTCTATCACTGAGCCAGTTACTTATCCGCTTGCGAGCATTTTCCCCCAGTCCAAGCATTCTCAATTTACTTACCAACCTTTTATGGGGTACAGTATCAAATGCTTTGGAAAAATCTAGATATATAACTTCCGATGCCTCACTCTGATCCAGTCTAGAAGTAACCTCCTCATAGAAGCAGGTGAGATTAGCTTTACAGGACCGATTCTTCATAAACCCATGCTGGAATGGCGTTATACTGTAAGGCCCGGTTCACACAGCTTATTCAAGCGGTAATTGCGGGACTGATTTCCCCCGCAATTACGGCTTGAGTAAGGGGTGGGGCGGGGGCGCTGCCCGCCGGCCCCATAGACTTTCATTATCCACGCCGCATATCCCGCCGGGATAATAAACCTGAGGCGGAATCTACAGTTCTCTGTGAGAACTGTGGATGACCATAATGGCTGGGATGGATTCTAGCTGTATTACAGCACAGTACGGCGCACAATACAGCTGAAATCCGTCCCTGCAATAGGCCGTGTGAACGGCCCTTAATGGTTGGAGTAGTAGATCCTCTGGACCACTGCAAGTGGTGGTATAAAGCCAAGCCAGGGAAAGGAATCTAAGTAAGTCCTGGTGTTCACCATAGCCTGTCGCGAGGCAGGTTGGGCTTTCTGCAGTGGGAGTCCTACCATGTTGCAACCCCTGACATGACTTGCTTGCAATGCAAGCCAAGGTGCAGCAAGGTACCGAATCGTGAAGCAATCTCGGAGAAAGCCAGGAAGGTCACAGCAGGCGGCAAAGGTTCGTAGACGACAAGACAGGAACACAGTCCGGAACGCTTTCTCTAATGCACAAGGCACTATATATCCAGCGGGGAAGTAGTGGGAGTGTCCCAGATATATAGGATCAGTGCCTGGCAATCAACCGATTACCAGCACGCTGGCCCTTTAAATTTCAGAGAGCCAGCAGAATGGGCATAGGGGGTACAAGTGCACCGCAAAAAGACATGCGGGCTGTGGACAGCTCGTGATATACACATTTATTTTCACTGAGATACTCTAGTACAGCATCTATTAGAAAACTGTCAAACATTTTACCTACAACAGAACTTAAACTTACTGGCCTATAGATTCCAGGATCACTTTTTGAGCCCTTTTTGAATATTGGCACCACATTTGCTATGCGCCAATCCTTTGGAACATACTCCGTTATTATACAGTCCATAAATATTAAGAATAGGGGTCTATCTATGACATCACTTAACTCCCTTAGGACACGTGGGTGTATGCCATCTGGACCTGGGGATTTGTCTATTTTAATCTTCTTAAGGTGGAGCTACACTTCTTCCTGGGTTAGACTAGAAACATTTAAGGTGAAGTTTACCTCATCCCTCTGCTCATCTACAGGAAGGTCATTTTCCTTGGTAAATACAGTGGAGAAAAAATAGTTTAATAGGTTTGCTTTTTTTTCTCATCGCCCTCTCTATAGTCTCTCCCTCAGTAATTTTCAAAGTGCAAACATTTTCAATTTTAATCTTTTTACTATTTATATAGTTAAAAAATATTTTGGGGTTAGTTTTACTTTCTATGGCAATATGTCTTTCTGTCTCCAGCTTTGCTGCCTTTATCATTATTTTACATAATTTCTTTTTTTTCCCTCTAGTATTTTAGTGCCTCTTCACTGCCCTCCTGTTTTAGTAGCTGAAATGCTTTCTTTTTGTTATTTATTGCCTCCTTTACATCTCTTTTAAACTGGATTACCTGTTCCAGCAGTAATGCGCCTGGATTTGCCATACTGAAGCTATAAATGTGTAGCTTCATCTGGTTGTAATGGCACCCCCCCACCAGCATGCCGTCCGATCTCAGGCACATTAAAAAGTGCCACAAGCACTTTGTAAAGCGCCTGATATTGGAGTGTGCCTGGTTACAAATAGAGCACCTTGTCCCAGTCAATGCGGTTTAGGGCCACTCTACGCAGATGAAAATTAGCCTTCCTGAAATTCAGTGTTTTTCTGGCTCGTTGACAAAATACTGTACTAAAGGATAAATGGCAATTTATTATATTGTGGTCACTATTTTCTAGGTGCCCCCCACCCTGAATCTTTGTTACTCTGTGAGATCTATTAGTCAATATTGTCTAAAAGGGTCTTCCCTCTTGTCGGCTCCTACACCAGTTGGGCAAGGTAATTATCTTCAGTTATTGACAAAAACCTGTTTCCTTTATGAGAGCCACAGGTTTCAGTTTCCAAATTTATGTCTGGGTATTTGAAGTCGCCCAAAATAACAACTTCATTATGATTAGCCACCTCATTTAGTTGCTTTAGGAGTACATCTTCCATCGGTTCTGTTATATTTGGTGGCCGATTGCAGACCCCTAGTATAATTTTATTAGTGTTATTACCCCCATGTATATCTATTTATAATGATTCCACATGCTCATTTCCTGTATCTATACAGTATCTTCCCGTAGTGTTGGCTTCAGACAGGATTTTACATAGAGACAGGCACCTCCCCACTTCCGGTGTTTATGATGTCTTCTAAATAGACTGTAACCCTGTAAGTTAACCGCCCAGTCATAGGTCTCATCCAGCCATGTCTCAGTTATCCCCAGTATGTCATATTTTTCTTCAGCAATAAATAATTCTAGTTCATTTATTTTGTTGGTCAGACTCCTGGCATTAGTCAGCATGCAATTTAGAGATTTTTCAGTTTTTATTCCTTTCTCCCTGGTCTTTTTAACTATTGATACACCCCCTCCCTCCACTCCACCCCCTGATTTATTATGAATTCCCTGTTCTCTATTTTCAATATCTTGCATGCTATCTTTGTAGTTATCCTCCTCCCCTCCAGTCCCTAGTTTAAATATTCCACCAACTTCCTGGCCATTTTTTTTCCATTCCATACAGCTGCAGCCTCCCCATTAAGATGCAGCCCGTCCCCAGCATAGAGTCTGCAGCCAAGACAGAAGTCAGCCCAGTTCTCCTAAAACCCAAATCGATCTTTGCTACACCAATTTTTGAGCACTTATTCATCTCTCTAATCTACTGCTGCCTCTCTGGTGTGGCCCGTGGTACAGTTAATATTTCTGAAAATACTACCTTGGAAGTCCTTGCCTTGAACTTTTGGCCTAAGTCCCTGAAATTGTTTTTATGGACATTCCACCTACCTCAGCTGGATTCTCACCAACCCCATCCAGTAATCTATCAACCCAATCCATGACATGTCGAACTCGAGCCCCAGGTACACAACATACTGTTCGATGATCCCAGTCTTTGTGACAGATTGCCCTGTCTGCTCCCCTAATAATGGAGTCCTCAGCTGTCTAGCCTGCCCTGCACTTCAATTCCTAATCTTACAGTAGTAGACAAGGGTAGTGCCTTGCCTCAGCAATGCTATTTCTGAACTGACATCCGCCTCATCTGTCAATCTTGCAAATTTGTTGGGGTGTGCCAGATCAGGACTAGCCTCCCTGACACTTTTTCCTCTACCCTTCTTTCTGACTGTGACCCAGCTAGCTGCCTCATCACCCTGCACCTCCATGCTGCCATGCTCCCCAGCATCTACCCCTGCGAGTGCTTACTCAGTGAGCAGCAAACTCGCTTCCAAGTTGCCAATAGATCTCAGTGTTGCCACTTGGTCATTTACATCCAGGCTTCTAAATGTGCAGTGTGTACACATCTCGCACAGCTGCTTAAGGATGGCATACATTGCAAAGGTTGTGTACTGGACAGCAGTGCCAATACACGAACTCCTGGGGATGTGACAAAAACAGAGATCCACACAGATATAAATGAAAAATCAGTACTGTCCCTTCTAAACTCCCCAAATCCAAAGTCCCTCAATCTTAAATTTCACACTTAGTGCAAAAAACACACTTTAGGCACAAAACGCACTCGGACGCTCAAGCACTCTCCCTTCTACTTAGCGTTAAACCTTTTTTCTAACACTGTTTTGCAGTGCTGCGGAAAATCCCTCCTTCGGGAAACAAAAGTTGTGTGCCCTTTTCTGCTCATCTCAATGTGGGGAGGTGGGAAGGAATTAGGTGGTAGCACTGTTTTTAACAACTTAGATGCTTCATGCTTACCACAGTGTTTAAGTGATTAAATGTCCGATATTGGAATTATCTCCGATCCCGGCCACTAACATATAGTGTCTTCTGTAACTAATAGCTAGCACCTGCCATGTATGGAGAGAGCTCAGCACGTGAGCCCACTCCATGCAATCTAACTGTCCGTATGCCATACAGTTACATCATGCGTCAGTGAGAGATTAAACGTTTGGACAACTTCTTTAGAACTGAAAAATTGTGACTTTCTTAAGCAAATCAGAACACCTATTACATGTGCAACTCTATTTCCCAGGACTCTGCTTCATCGTGTTATTTTTAATTAAATATGGAAAACATTCTATCAATGAAAGGTGATCATGGAGCCAGTACAAAAATAAAGTGCTACTGTCACTTTTATCCAGTGAAACCTGGGAGATACGGTGGGTAGAACTATATTGGATTGGATATTGATGGGATATCCTGACAATATGCCATCAGTGTCAGCCTTGTATAATAAAAATGGTTTTTTAGCTTTATTTTATACTCTGCATTCTTCACCATAGTAAAGATCTTTGCTTGCTGTCAGTAAATGAAAACAGCTAAACGAGTTCTCTCCTGTCTTAATAACTTACTACAAAGTATAGCAGTAGGTCACACTTTGCCTGCGTTGTTTATCTTAGGCTCTGATAAAAGTGCATCTCATTGAACACAATTGGTGCATGTGGCAGGAAATCTCTTGGCACATTTGCCAAATATAAAAATAGGCCCCAACTCACATGACAGAGGGTGAATCTTTTGGTCTCTGTTAGGGTGCTATTAACTAGAATACTCCCTTTTTAATGCATACGAGAGCACATCAGACTGCACTTTCTGTATAGCAGGCCACTCCCAAAAATATATACTGCTTGATAAACTTGTTTTTGCATTGTGGCTAATGCCTGATCTTTGCTACTGTATGGCACAGTAGCATTTATCTGACATTATGTGAGACATTTATAAAAGGGTCTTCTCCCTTTTTCTGGAAAAAAATGTGCCAAAAGTAAGCAGGCTGTGACAGAGCCACCTTAACAGCATTATGGGCCCCTGGGCAGAGTTCTGGAGAGGGCCCCGTCCAAATACATGACTTCACACTAGGTCATGCCTCTAGCCATCCCCAAGAACACCCATATCACTTATTTCCATCAGCCTGCAGCCTACAAGACTAATTGACAGAAGGGAGCCTTTGGCTCCCTTCTCCACCATGGTTTTTATTTGTTTGCACGTCCTAAAATCACACAAACAGTAAAATAAAATAAGTAATTTTTAGGAACCTGCCCAGTTCTGAAGTGGCATGAGAAGCCAGTATGTTAGATGCCCCCATAAATGACTTTATCTAAGAAACTACACCCCTTAAAGTATTTACAACAGTGTTTAGAAAGTTTGTTAAGCAAAGCAAAGTGGAGGTGAAATTTCAAGATTTAACTTTTTTTTTTTGCAGATTTTCAATTTTTATACATTATTCACTGGAATACGGTAAATGTGACCAGCTAGATGCAACTTAATATCAATTCATCCAGGTCTGCCATTTTTAGAAATATCCCATATGTGGCCCTAGTGCATTAGTCGGCTCAACCACAAGCCTCAGAATAGGAGGAGCACCTACCTGACTTTGGGGTCTCATTTTCAATACGATTTCATTTAGGCACCATTTCAGGTTTGCGGACACCCTAAGGTGCTAAAACTTAATAAACACCCCTAAAAAATCTAGATTGGAAACTACAGGTGTTTCACAAAATTTTATAGAATTAGGCTGTGCAATATTAGCTTAAAAGGTTTCGTATTTACAAGGAATCCTGGAAAAAAGCACCCCAAACATTTATTAGACAATTTCTTCCAAGTTCGGCAATACCCTATATATGGGTGTAAACTGCTGTTGGGCGCATGGCAGGGTGTACAAGGGAGAGATTGCTATTTGGATTTTGGAACGCAGATTTTGGTGGGTGCCATGTTGCATTTGCAAAGCCCTCAAAGTACCAGAACAGTAGAAACCTTCCATAAGTCACTCCAATGTGGATGCAACACCCCTCATGGAACTCATCTAGTACATTTTAGGTGCACAGGTGTTTAATAGATTTTTAGCATTGGGCCATGAAAATGGGGAAGAAAAAAATGTGTTTATAAAAATCTGCACTTTTATGTTGTCATAGTCTGACAGCCATAACTGATTTATTTTGCTGTGTGCAGAGCTGTGTAGGGGCTTGTTTTTTGCAGGATGAATTAATGTTTTTATTGGTACCATCTTGCGGTTCATATGATGCTTTGTTCACTTTTTATTAAGGTTTTTGTGAGACGTTTTGAACAAAATACAGCAATCCTCGTAGTGTTTTTTATTTTTACAGCGGTCACTGTGTGGTATTAATGACATGCTAGCTTTACTCAGAAGGTTGATACGGTTTCAGTGATACCCAATTTGTATATTTTTTATGTTCTACTGCTTTTGCACAATAAAACACTTTTATTCAAACAGGAAAACATGTTTTTGCATCGCCATAGTCTCAGAGCCATAACTTTTTATTTTTCTGTGTACAGTGATGTGTAGGGGCTTGTTTTTGGCAAGTTGAGTTGATATTTTTATTGGTATAATTTTTTGGGGGACAAGGCTTTTTGATCACTTTTAAATCCATTTTTTGGAAGGCAGAGTGAAGAAAATACTGCAGTCCTAGTAGTGTTTTATATTTTTAACAGCGCTCACCATGCAGTATACATGACAAGTTAGTTTTACTGTGTGGGTCGATACGATTATGGCGGGATGAACTGATGTTTTAATTGGTACGACTTTGGCGTTTATATGAGTAACGTCCAAGGTCATTAACGGGTTAAACAGGTACTCACATCACATTGATTATATTTAAACATGTAGGCAAAGGTAAATAAATCTTACAAAGTACATTGCTGTTAGGATTTTACTTCAATTGAAAGAGAGCAGTTCTTATTTCCTGCTTGTGTACAGAAGGTTTCTGAGGCTGCCACCACCTCTGTCCTATAATAGTCCTGGCCGGGTGGTGACTTCCCTCCCTCTTTGTCTTATTAGCAGCACAAGAGCTTGTTTATTTTTCTCACTGACACACTTTAACCCTTTAGAACTCTGTAGCTGTGTGCTCTGCTGTCCAAACCTCTCCATCACCAATGTATCTCTAATTGGCACAGCTAGAAATAGCAGAGATGAAAAGCAGTAATTGCTGTATAGGGGTAGGTTCAGTTTTTTGTGGCATGCACAGATACCTGCCGCAACATGTTTGCTGTTGAAAGTAGGTGCTGGCCAGCGTATATGCTCAACAGGGCAATGACCGTGCCTCCTACTAGTTTAGTATTTCTTAGCACAAAAGCACCCAAAAGAAGTGACATGTCGACGTATACAGCCGACGTACGCCCTGCAAACACGGTCAAATCATAGCATTCATTGGGTAAGTGAAAGTCAATGGGAGTGCTGTGGGATTTAGCACTGGCTAGTGTGTACTTTCAGACAGCTGGCGTAAAGCGGCACGCTATACAATGTGTGAACATACCCTTGGAGTTAATTATAAGTGGAAGAATAACGCTGCTGAAAATTTTACAGCAAATCTGCAAACATTTTGCACAGATATCCGTCAGACAAATAACCACTACAATTTTGGTGCAGAGTTGTGCTGTAGATTTTTAATTTCAGCTGTAAAGAAATCGTCAGCATATGCATGAGCTTTACCAAATGTCATCCACATGTTTGCTACTGTAATCTGCTGAAGATTTTGCCTGTGCATATCCACAGGAAATCCATCTATTGTGCATTCACCCTAAAACGGAATTATGAGGGGGAGTCCCCAGCATTACAGCAATTTTACATTGTTGTATAAACAGGAAGAATGTTGATATAACTGATTCCTTTTATGTTAACATTGTTTGCAAAGTGTTTTATAAACAGATATATCCGTTCCATCAACTATTTTATGAAGTGTCACTGTTGCCATGAGAACAGGGACCCATACTGGGAAACTCCTAGAGAAGTTCAGCACCCACTGCTGCAGTAAGTGACAGCAGGAAAGTATTCCACTAATGGCATTGAAAGCTAGGAGAAAAATTAAGAGAGCTCAGACCCTCACTCAAGGTCACGGCTCGCCTGGATTCTCACATGTTGTAATGCTATTCTGATTATTAGTCTTTATTTCTCTATGCAGATTGTCTATTGTCTACAAACATCTAATGAATCACATACCCTGATTATGGGATTGTTTTATCAGATGCTAAGAGGTAAATAGAATTTGGGCTGTGGTTTACTTGAAGCAGTAGAAACTTAAAATATCCAATATTTGCATTTATTACCATCTTTTATTTTAATTTTGTTAAAATGTTACAACTTTAACTGCAAATGGTAAATGTCAGCCTGTACAGCAGGAGATTTACTTTTTTTCTCTTGGGTCTAGGGCTAGTCAATGAACTTTGGTTGGGTAAGGGCCAGCTTCTACACTAATTGCAAACAGCCTTGTACAGATGGGGGAGATGCACAGCCAATGTGAAGGCAATCATCCCCCACAAAACAGTTTTGATATTGAAGGGGTTGATTGGTTTACTAAATCCATTTTCAAATATTAGGGCATTCAGTGTTAAAGGGTAGTTTTGATGCTACAGAGTGCTTGTCAGTGCATTGGGACATATGAGAAATAGAGGAATATGAGCATATTTACCTCCTTGATGCTCTTCTTCCACCGCTGTGGCCGTCCTGTCTTTTTCTTCTACTTCTCATCATTCCCCAATGGACCAACAACCATTCTGTAGCTTTATTAGGTGGGGTTCCTCCTTTTGGGCACACATCTATTACTCAGAAAGAATTGAGTTACAAAGAACATCTCTCTGTGCATAACTCTATATAACATGGACAGTACATCAATTCCAGTGGAACTGTGTAATGCTTATAGTTGTCCAGTTTATATTAAAATTTTAAAAAATCTGCTTTTAGTGGCAAATAAAAAATAAAAAAACCTGTGATACTCACCTATCTTCTGACCTCTGTTTCAGTGCTGTCTCTCTTGGTCTTCAGTCTACCTTCTGTTCTCTTTTTAATGGGATATCACTGCTGCATCTAGGGACTGGCTGCATCGGTCATATGTCTCTACTTACATCATCATTCGTAGCTGTTCACTTCCAAAAAGTGATGTAATAGAAAGGAACGTGACATCACATTCATAAGAGAATAGAAGGTAAACAGAAGACAGAGAAGAGCCAGCACTGGAACTGAGGTAAAGTGGGAGGTGGGTATATATATTTTTTATTTTATTGGCTTCCAGTAGTATATTTTTTATTTTTTTATGAACTGGACAATGTCTTTCATTTCCCAAGCAGTGGTGGTGCAATTGAACAACTGCTGGTTTCTCCTGTATATTTCAGTTGTTTGCTGGACATCCTAGAATACATGCTGGAGAATTTATTTTAGGTTTTCTATCACTAGAATGGCTGGTTTGCATAAATCAGGCTTGTTGCTTTTGTATTGCTCATGGCACTATTCCTAAAAGTGGTCACATCTTTATTAGAGGGTGCATGGCCTCCTGTAGCTGACAAATTTGCTGTATTTTATGTCAGCTCATAGCTGGCATACATTTCATTGTGAGGTGAAGGAGAAGCCATAGATGTGACAAATTTGTTAAGAGGGGTCCTCCTCTTTATACTTCTTTCACATCTAACTGTAGTCGGCTAGCATGTCAAATGCATGTATTAGTATCATCTGCTCCTTAAAGGGGTTTTGCCACTATGTAATGTTGATGTGGGATCCTCCAAAATGGGTATTTAATCACTTTTCTAAATATATGTGAATACAAAAAGTGCAGTCTGAGAGAGCTACAGGCTGCCTTACCTGCCCTTAGTTACTTCAAAGCTTCTACTAGATACAACCTGACAAGAGCTGCTGGCCGGGTTCGCACAGAGAAAGCTTCTTATCTGATGAGACTGAGCTGCAGAAGTTTTCAAGGCACCGGGTGGAAATATGTTGTGTTTTGTATACAGAATCCACTAGTTGTAGTGTGATTATTTGAGTAGATCCCTGCTTTATCTGATGACAGAGAACATGAAGAAGCTTTCAAGAGGCTGAAGGAGCTTTCAAGCTGCTGTGGAGAAAAGCTGTTGTCCTTTGTATACAGAATCCACTTCTTGTAGTTTGATTATTTGAGTGAACATTTCACACGACCCCTTATGCATGGCTCTGTGCTCTGGCTGTCTCTCTCAGCTCCCTGGCTTGTTTACATTTGCTTCTTAGCAGATAAGGCACATCCTTGCAAAACCCCTTTAATTTCTAAATCTACATGTTTGTGAATATATGACCTACAATATGTATAACAAAAAATAATCTTACAATGAATTCCCACAAGAGCAATAAACATTTTATAACGAAGTAAAAATCCAAAAATCTGAGTTAATTTGGGTAAATCAACATAATATGTAACCCAAAAAATGTATTGTACTCTGCACAGGTACATTAGGTGCACTGTTGGTATAGAGGTGATAGAAATCCAACAGTTAACCGTACCTTTGATATGTATAGTTACATGCCTATTTCTCTACACTATCACTAATAAGGCAATGTTCTAAGCAGCTGTACAGTACCTGAAGGTAATTGTTAAAGGGCCATATTTCGAATAGGGTTCACATCACCAGCTTTCTCTTTGCACCCTGTACTCATTATATTATAATGATGACCGTCTGTGTAGACTGCAAGTTCTGGGGAGTCTGTTACTGAAGTTAGGGCTAGTTCACACGGCTTATTGTCGATGTAATTGCGGGGACGGATTTCGCCCCGCAATTATGCCGGCTGCCATGCAGCGGGGGGCCGGCAGCTCGCCGGCCCCATAGACTTGCATTATTCACGGCGCGTACACGGCGTAAATAATTGACGCTGAGCGGGGAGAGGAGACGGAATCTATAGTGCTCTATGAGAACTATGGATTACCGTAATGACAGAGACGGATTTAAGCCGTACTGCAGCGCAAATATGGCGCGCAGTACGGCTGAAAGCAGTGCCCAAATCAGCCGTGTGAACGACCCCTTAGGATCTTGTATACATGTGGGAGATGCCCAGACGAGATGTGTATCAATGAGGACGTTACTACCTTGCACAATAACAACCATATTTATACAAGGTAATTCTCACTCAGCTATACCACGCTCATGTTTTTGTTCTGACTTATGCTGATGGGGTCTAATACATGTGCTTCCTACATGTCCACTTCAAATGTAGTCCATTCTCATCTGCACATTGAGTTCATAGGACCCCCTTTAACTCTATACATATGATGAGGACAGTAATGGAGTCTGCTCTTTTTGTGCATTAATGACTTGTTATAGTGGTGTCTCTCAGTCTATCACTGGAGAGACCACAACCACAATGGTTATAATAGGCCACCACTTGCCACCTCATGTGTGTTCAGCATTGTAAACATAGCACCTGTTAACTGCTTAACACTTTGGCGCAGATTTACTTAGGTAATTGGAACAGAATTCTGTTGCAGTCTATGCCACAAAACTGTTGTGCTTTATTGATAATGTGTTTCGGACACTTTTTAGATACTTTTGCACCAATTGGACATGAATTAGCATAAAGGGGACTTAACATGTAGACATATATCAATCCGACCAAAGTGAATAGTAAAAACTCATGTTTATTCAAAGTCTTCATTCAAGTAAAAACAGTCCATCAGACATACTTGTATTCCTTTTCAATAATCTGCAACAGCAGTATCCACGAGCAGTGAAAGACTCGATCCAGCTCATCTCATGGCAGCAGCATGTAGCTAGTTAGAGCATGTTGATGACAGGTAGTGGGGGGGCGTCACCCTCCAGCGGAAGCGACGTTTCGGAAGACAAACTCCTCCTTTCTCAAGCACAGGTAGGTGATTACAGACTATACTTATATAGGAGATTAATTATCATTATTAATTAGTAACGGTCTGACAACATTAAAGACATTTAAAAACATACGATTTCAGAACATACGTTTATCACTTTTATAGAAAAATATTCATGTTAAGGTTCTCATTTAGTCCCTTGGGGTTGAGTGTATCTAATTAAAAAATCCACATTGCTTCTCTATGCAAAAGTGTTCTTTCTATTGATGTACCTTCTAAGGGATAGACCTGTTCTAAAATACACCATCGGAGTTCTGACACTCCGTGGTGTCTCTCATGAAAATGACGGGCAACCGAGCTCTCTCCAAATTTTTTATTGTCATTGTCATCCCTTTTTTCTATTTTTTTCTGAAACGTTCGTATGGCTGAACGATGTTCATTAATTCTGATTTTAACATTGCGGGTGGTCTGCCCCACATATCCCAAGCCACAAGGGCACTTCAAAAAATAAGTGGATGCCACAGAAAATGGCATCATAAGTGAACGACTAAGAAATTCTTTGTATAATGAGCATCCCAGGGTCCCTATCTTTTACCTTGTACCTAAGGTACACAAATCTGCCACCAATCCCCCGGGACGACCCATAGTCTCAGGGGTCAACTCGATATTTGAAAAAATTGCTATTTATGTGGACCAGTTTTTGCAAAAATATGTCAAACGGGATCAACGTTCTCTACAAGATACCACAGAATTGTTAAAAAATTATAAAAACTTGGATTGTAAAGATGTTACCTATTTAGTCACACTAGACATAAAATCTCTATATACAAACATTCCACTTGAGGAAGGGATAGAGGCAGTGAGAACAACACTATGTGAGGACACGTCCTTAACTAACCAGCAGATCAATTTGATTATGTCATTGTTAGACATAATTTTGACTAAGAACTATTTTAGGTTTGGCGCACAATTTTTCATACAGCAACAAGGCACCTCTATGGGCTCGCCTGCAGCCCCGGGGTTCGCTAACCTCTATATGATGTTTTTTGAAAAAACCTATGTCTTTCCATCAGGCTCTCATCCACATGTCGAATTGTGGCTTAGATATGTGGATGATATCCTGTTGCTATGGAAGGGCACTGGTGAACAGCTTAACAATTTCATTGACATGCTTAACACTTGCCATCCGTTAATCCAGTTCTCAGCTACCATTAATGAACATGTTGTTCATTATTTGGACGTTGAGATACAGAAACATGAAGGTACATTAAAAACCGTACTGTATTCCAAACCTATGGAAAAAAACAATCTTTTACTTAAAACAAGTCACCATGCCCCTAGTATATTCAATGGCATACCAAAAAGTCAGTTTGTCAGGGCTAGACGTATTTGCTCTGACACATCATCATATATTGAACAGATGAAAAAGATAGTTAAAAAATTCACACAAAGAGGATATGATAGAACTAAATTGGAAACTATGGGGCAGGATGTTTTGGCCATGGATAGAGATGAGCTGTTACAAACCAACAATAAGGGAAGAACAACGGATAGTTTCTCATTCATTAATGAGTTCGGATGTCAAAGTAAAAATATCGAATATATTATAAAAAAATACTGGCCGCTACTGTCCACTGATTCCCAATAATTCGGTTACTTGTTTAAAACACCGCCGAGATTATTCATATCGAAAGGTAAAAACCTTGGGGAATATACTTATTAGATCAGAATAAGGATAAAAAAACAACTATGAGTATAACAACAAAAAAGAAGGGACATTTCCGTGTATGAATTGTCAAAATTGCCATGCCATTATAACGTGGTTCATACATCACACATACCACAAAAGGACACAAAATCAACATTAGAGGTATGCATACTTGCAATAGCAAAAATGTCATTTATTTTTTGAAAGTGCCCTTGTGGCTTGAGGATATGTGGGGCAGACCACCCGCAATGTTAAAATCAGAATTAATGAACATCGTTCAGCCATAACGTACGTTCCAGAAAAAAATAGACAAAAGTGATGACAATGACAATAAAAAATTTGGAGAGAGCTTCGGTTGCCCCGTCATTTTCATGAGAGACACCACGAAGTGTCAGAACTCCGATGGTGTATTTTAGAACAGATCTATCCCTTGGAAGGTACATCAATAGAAAGAACACTCTTGTGCAGAGAAGCAATGTGGATTTTTAAATTAGATACACTCAACCCCAAGGGACTAATGAGAACCTTAACATAGAATATTTTTCTATAAAAGTGATAAACGTATGTTCTGAATCGTATGTTTTTAAATGTTTTTAATGTTGTCAGTTACTAATTAATAATGATAATTAATCTCCTATATAGTATAAGTCTGTAATCACCTACCTGTGCTTGATAAAGGAGGAGTTTGTCTTCCGAAACGTCTTCCCGCTGGAGGGTGACAGCCCCCTGTCCATACTGCTCTCACTAGCTACATGCGGCTGCATGAGATTGAGCTGGATCGAGTCTTTCACTGCTCGTGGATACTGCTGTTGCAGATTATTGAAAAGGAATACAAGTATGTCTGATGGACTGTTTTTACTTGAATGAAGACTTTGAATAAACGTGAGTTTTTACTATTCACTTTGGTCGGATTGATATATGTTTGCTGAAGACGGCACTAGGAGAGTTGCCATATCCAGACCACTATACACACGAGGCAGTGTGCATTGTATATTAGCCCAGGTATATGCTATTACGACTTAACATGTAGTGCAAAACAAAATTATTCTTGTAAATTTAGCCAACAGAAAGATGGTATGAAGTTAGACAATAGTGTCCAAAGATGTGCCAAGTTTATCATACAATAAGCTGGTATATTTGGTGCATTCTGACATTGTCTAATCTAGGTTTAAACTCTAAGTATTGGACAGTATTAGTACATTTGTCCCATTATTTGTAACCAGTCACTGTAGTTCATCATTTGCCCCAAAAAATATTCTGGCCTGTAGTGACAAGTTGGTATGAGCAATTTCCCAACTGGCCCTTTGGCAGTCTTTTCTGCAGTGAACAATGATATCACTATTTAGAAAGAATGTAGAAGCCTGTATGTGGCAGATTGCAATAATAACGGCAAATATTATCAGTCTTTTGCTGCAGAAACCTATTATTCTCTGAAACTGTATTTTCCTCAGTGTGAGAAAACCTTGTCTATATTTTATGAGAAAGTACATTGTACAAAGTCCATACAGTTAATTCCTTTTAGACTCTATAGAAATAGCTTGGTTTCTTTGTGTACCTTGTTACTATAGTGATATCATATGGCTCAGAAGTCAGTCACTTTGATTGTTATTCTTTCAGTCTCCATGGAAATTTCATTTGGGAATGTGTTCTGTAAACCTCTCAGAAGACCTAGTCTAGACCCATCTACACAGAGATTCACCTGCAAAGAGATTTTTTGGCACACAGGGCAGTAAAGATGAAGGTCTTCCTACGGAAAACATATAAAAGATTCAACAGTTTAGAAAAACACTCTGTACATAGCATGCAGTTGGCTAGCTAAATCAAAATATATTCTTATAAGTGAAGAATTTCAGGCCATTTGTAGATACAAGCCACAGAGCTAATATTAGGTCAATAATTATATGGATCCTGAAAGTGCAGTCTACTCTTTTATTCAGAATTTATATTAATATCACATAAACCAAGAGGGATTAAAATTGTTGCTGTAAATATAATCCTTACTTGGAAGAAATCGGCTCTACATTATCACTGTGTTGGCTGCATCAATATATGCAATGGACAAACACAGGACCAACATGCGGCTGTGGTGTCAAATTCAAGGACCAATTCATGGCCCATATGAGTGATAATTTTACATGGAGAGTAATGTACAAAGTGGGTCTCACAGTCAAAATGTCAGTGTTGCTAATCATAACCAGTTAGATGGCTTATTTCATTCCAAGTATTGACCTGAAAGAACTTTGCCTGAAACTGTTTTGGTCCATGGGGCCAGGTATATGTATATACACTACTATAGGGATACATGTGTGTATATAAAAATTTCTGAGGGCAAATAGGGCCCTACTAATCTGGACCCTCAAATGTAACCATCTACTACAATGTGTCAAATGAAGGATAGACCAAATGAGTAATGCTGGAGTCAAGTGCTGCTTAAAGGGGTTGTCTCACTACATTGATTCATCTGACCTCAGTCCTGTTTTCTTGGTTTCATTTTGAATTCAGAGACTTGTTTACTGGCTTCTACTAGGCTGCAGTAGAAGCCAGGTCTGTAGCTATAGCAACAAGTGCTGGCAGTCTATGAGGAGAGAACAAACAGGTATGTAGCTACAGCGACCACAGGAGCTATTGCAGCCCAATAGCTTGGGATATCTAGGAATAGGTAGGATACTGTTAATGAACATGTATTGCAAAGTGACTTGTTTTTACAAGATCTTTAACATAAAAAGCAATCCTTGTAGTGAGACAACCCCTTTAATACATCTATAGAACAGGGCTACAACAGTTGGTTTCTCTCAAAGCACGCCAAAAAAAATGTTGCAGCCCCATTTATACATGCTACCCAATATTTTTTGTGGCGTGTAGTGTTTTGGGCTGAAAAAGCTGCAGTCATATGTAAGCAGGACATCAGAGAAAACACAGTTGAGTCACTTTATTATAGCCACTTTCTGCTTTTGATGTTGGTAGTGTGTAGCTTATGACGGAAGTCATGTGTTGTGAGCTGACTTGGTGGGTATTAAAGGTGCATGATTGGTTGTTTGCACACATATCCCTCAATGTGGTTATGGGTAACAGAGGCGATTTATAAGAGTTGAAAAAAGAAATAATAATTACCGTATATACTCGAGTATAAGCTGAGTTTTTCAGCACAAAAATTGTGCTAAAAAATCCCGCCTCGGCTTATACTCGAGTCACTGTCGGCACTTGGGCGCTGCGATGGCCCGTGCGCCGGCAGGGACACTTCTGCTACATGCGACTCCTCAGGGAGCACATGTAGCAAAATGCCGAGTACAGCTGACAGCGACGGGCACTACCGTGGCCCGTCGCTGTCGGCGATCTCTTCCCCTATATGCGACTCCTCCGAAGCGCATAGAGGAGAAGATACCACTGCGGAGCAGAGAGCGAGCGCTCCCTGCGCCTCAGTGGATTCTGGACGGCTGCAAGCAGACTCGCGGCTGTCCGGAGTTTCCGGCAGAGGCAGCGTGTGGGCATCACGCTGCGTGCGCGGCCTGATGACATCACCCGCCTGTGCCGAGAAGATGGAGAACAGCGCGCGGGAGGCCGGACAGCGAGGGAGTCAGGTAAGTGTTTGTTTGTTTATTTCCTGCCTATACCTGCCTATTACCTGCCTATACCAGACTATACCTGCCTATTGCCTGCCTATACAAGACTATACCTGCCTATACCAGACTATACCTGCCTATTACCTGCCTATACCAGACTATACCTGCCTATCACCTGACTATTATCTGCCTATACCAGACTATACTTGCCTATTACCAGCCTATACCTAGACTATACCTGCCTATACCAGACTATACCTGCCTATTACCTGCCTATACCTAGCCTATACCAGCCTATAACCAGCCTATACCCAGCCTATACCCTACCTATACCCAGCCTATACCAGCCTATACCCAGCCTATACCTGCCTATACCCTACCTATTAGAACATATACCTGCCTATATCTGCCTGTGGGGGACATATACCTGCCTATAACTGCCTGTGGGGGACATATATCTGCCTATGGGGGACATTAAACTGCCTATGTAATTTTATTGGTATCCATTTTTATTTTTGATATTTACCGGTAGCCGCTGCATTTTCCACCCTAGGCTTATACTCGAGTCAATAAGCTTTCCCGTTTTTTGTGGCAAAAGTAGGTACCTCGGCTTATACTCGGGTCGGCTTATACTCGAGTATATACGGTAAGTTCTAGGAAGGGGGCAATATTTTTGAAACTGTGCAGCTTGTGAAATGTTCTCATACTGCTGTGGTGAAAGTGTATTGTGAATGGACAAGGGTGAACCAACGCATTACTGTGAAGCAGCTCACCACTAAAATGAACCAGGGAGCTACCAGACGTGTCTTGAACAACAGTTTAGGAAAATCCTACTTCGTATGATTAGCACAGTGTTGCCTCCTCCTATGTGTCATGTTTTTTGTTCCAGAATGGATGGATGTTGGCATGCCCGGCGACAAACATCAGAGACCAAATACCCTGCAACCACCGATGGAAGAACACAAGTGCTCCTGCGACCCACACACTAGGCCATGGACACTTGTCCTGACCTTCATGTCTGTTCCTGACTACGAGCTTGCTTCACGATTTTGTACCACGCTACAATATGGCTGAAACCGCAAGAAAGTCACATCAGGTGTTGCGACCTGGTAGTGTCCCTGCCTGTCCTATCCTGCCTTGCAGTGGGCTCTGGTGAATACCGGGACCTACTTAGACTCTGCTCCCTGTCGTCGCTTATACCACCGCTAGCGGTGGTCCAGAGGAACCACACCTCAGGTGTGCCGTTACAGTAAGCCAACCATTACAGTTAACAGCAGTCCCAGCAGATCACACAACAGGTGCAGCAGCTCAACCAGCTGACCACTATGATGCAGCAGCTTCTCACCACTCAGCAGCAGCAGCCGTCTCTCGTGGCTCCCTGAGTGTCTACGGCTCCTGTGGTGCCCATCGGCCCAAAACTGCATTTCTCTATGCTGATGAAGTTTTATGGGAACCCTAAGGCTTGCAAGGGCTTCATCACCCCGTGGTCTCTACATGTGGAACTTATGGCCAGTCAGTTCTCTGCTGAAAGGTTCAAGGTGGCGGTCAGTGTCAATGTCCTCGTCGGGAAAGTCCTGGCCTAGGATACTCCCCTCCGGGACAGAGATTATCTAATCACGGCCAACCTCTCTATGTTCCTGAATGAATTCCTCAGTGTCTTCGAGGAACCAGCCTGTGCATCTTCTGTCAAAACCGATCTGTTGTATTCCACTGTCCAATTCCGTAACCTGGCCTCAGAATTGTCCTGGAATGATGCAAAATTAAGAGCTACATTCAAGAAGGGTCTCTCCAGCCAGATAAAGGACGTACTGTTCGCTTGAGACCTCCCATCTATCCACTGAACTGGACTTTATCCACCTGGCCACTCGCATTGACGTGCGCTTTTCGGAGAGACAAGTGGAGCTCCATCAGGAGCACAAACCAGTCAGGTCACGTCGTCTACCGTGTCTTCCTCCAGTATTTCAAAGGCCACCACTGCCACCCTCTCTGCCAACCCCATAGAGGCCATGAAATTGTCATAACGACGTGAGGAGAACCTGGGCCAACCCTGAACATTACTACAGGGGTTAGCTGTACCTCCACAACGTCCAGGAAACGCACGCACTCAGGGTATGTGGGAGAGGCATCCCTAGGTGTGAACAATTCCTCTCCATGTCTGACCATGCCGGTAAAAATCTGGTTCCAAGGTGCCGCTTTCCTGGACTCAGGATCAGCCGGGAATTTCTTGGGCACTGCCCTGGTGACTAAGAATCACCTCCCGGTGGTCCACCTAGATAAACTCCTAGCCATCTCTGCAGTCAACAGGGAGTTTCTCGGCGACTCTATTCAGTTCCATGCTGAGCTGCTGCCCCTAACGTGGGGGCGTAAAATAAGGAGAAAAACGCATTCAATGTGTTACCCGATTCTTCTGGGTCCTCCATTGCTTCACTGCCATGCCCCTGTGCTTAACTGGAAGATTGTTGAAGTCATGTGTTGGGGACAAGACTGCCATTCTCACTGCTTAGTGGCACCTCGCCTGGTTCACCTCACTTCTCCACTGATGTATCCCAAGCCTCTGCCGGGTCTGTCTATTCCATATCAGGACTTTGCAGACATCTTCTCCGAGAGGCAGGCTGAGAACCTTCCTCCTCATCGTCCATATGATTGCCCCATAGACCTACTGCCCGGTAGTAGTCCTCCCTCCGGGGTAGGGTCTACCCGCTGTCTGTACCAGAGACTCAGACCATGTCAGCATATGTACAAAAGAACCTCTAGAAGGGGTTCATCTGCAAGTCTACTTCTCCCGCCACTGCTGGGTTCTTTTTTGTGAAGAAAAAAGACTGTTTACTTTATCCCTGCATTATCGCGGGCTCAACAAAAAAGGCGTGAAAAAACAGTATCTGCTACCATTAATCAACGATCTCTTTGACCGACTCCAGTGTGCCAAAATTTTTTCTAAATTGGACTTGTGGGGGGCTTATAATCTTGTTCGGATCTGTGAGGGTGATGAATGGAAGACGGCCTTCAACACTCGAGATGGGCATTTTGAATACCTGGCAATGCCCTTCAGTCTGTGCAACGCCCCGACGGTTTTCCAGAAATTCATGAACAACATTTTCAGAGACATCCTGTACTCCTGTGTAGCTGTCTACCTGGATGACATCATGGTTTTCTCGCCCGACCGGGAGTCCCATCGGTTCCATGTGCGCCAGATTCTCAGGTATATCATCTCGGACAAATGTCTGCAGATGGACCCTGCTAAGTTGTCTGCCGTCTTGCAGTTGCCATGACCTATTGGTCTCTGGGTCATCCAGCGTTTCCTGGGTTTCACCAATTACTGCCACCAGTGTATCCCACATTTCTCTATGGTGGTGGCACAGATTGTGACACTCACCAAGAAGAACAGCAGCCCAAAGTTCTGGCCCCAAGTTGCTAAAGAAGCTTTCTCTAGGTTAAAGTGGGCATTTGCCTCTGCACCCGTTCTGTCCCGACCAGATACTGAGAAACTCTTCCTCTTAAAAGTTGATGCCTCTTCTGAGAGGCTGGGGTGGTCACACAAAAGGGGCCGAAAGGCAAGACCCTCACGTGCGGATTGTTCTCTAAGATGTTTTCTCCCACAGAAAAGAATTACACCATCAGGGATTGGGAATTACTGGCCATCAAACTGGCCTTGGAAGAATGGCGCCAACCCCCGGAGGGGGCTCGTCATCTGGTTAATCTTTACACTAACCACAAAAATCTCCTGTACCTCCAGACAGCCCATTGTCTAAATCCGCATCAAGCCAGGTGGTTGCTCGTCTTCTCTTGGTTCAATTTCTTAATCCATTTCCGTCCCACCAAGAAGAACATCAAAGCCAATGCCCTTTCCCGTGCTTCTGACGTTATAGGAGAAGAGATAGCCCCTTGGCACATCGTATCTCCTGAATGTCTGATCTCTCCTGCTCCCGTAGACCTCCAACGTGTTCCTCCTGCTAAGACGTACCTGTGTCCTGCACTTGGAAGAGAATTCTAAGATGGGGACATTGCTCTCGGGTGGCTGGGGAACCCGGTGCACGAAAATCTTGTCAATTAATTTCTCATTTCCATTGGTGGTCAGATCTTGTTAAAGATATTAAAGATAATCTGGTTCAAGATTTTATGGCCATCTGGAATGACACGCATATTTTTCTACAATGGTCATCTGCCCAAATGAAGGTCCGAGCAGACAAGAAAAGAAGGCCTAGCCCGTCTTTCGCCCCTAGTGACAAAGCCTGGTTATCATCGAAATACATTCACCTGAAGATCCCCAGTTACAAACTGGATCGCCATTTCTTAGGACCATTTGAGGTGGTGAAAAAAATAAATCCAGTTGCCTATAAACTCTGGTTTTCTCCCACGATGTGTGTCCCAAACTCCTTCCACGTCTCACTGCTGAAACCACTTATCCTGAATCGTTTCTCTGAGAAAATCACCTCTCCTACCCCTGCACCTAAAACCGATATCACCAACGTCTACGCTGTAAAAGAGATTCTGGCCATGAAGATGATCCAGGGGAAGCAACACCCTCATGGACTGGAAGGGGTTCAGGCCAGAAGAAAGGTCCTGGTATACGGAGGACAACATCCTGGACTGTAAGCTACTCCTGAGATTCCTCTGGGCTAGAAAGAGGGGGAGGCCAAAGGGGAGGGGACTGTCACAGGTGCCCCTGCGACACTCACACCAGGTCATGGGTGCACCCGTGCCCCGGCTGCGAGCGGCGCCACGACCCACATGTCGGTCTGCAGGTGCACTTGCAGCCTGGTCCCTGACTGCAGATACTCAGCTCTCCACGCTCCCTGCATTGTTGTCTTTGCTCACTGCTGTGTGTGTCCCCAATCCCTAGGGCATGTGTGTGCACCGGCTCTGTCAAATTTAAAGGGCCAGTGCACCGGTGATTGGGTGTCAGCGGACACTTTTTAACCCTGTCTCTTCCTGAGTTCTCTTGCCTGATCATTAGTGCCCCTTTACCTAGAGGGAAAGCATTCTAAGAGTCATTCCTGATATCTTGTCTACCACACCTGTTGCCTCCGTTCCTCGACCACGAATCTTGCTGCCTGTCCTGACCTTCCTGCCTGTCCCTGACTATGAGCTTGCTTCATGGGGTAGCGACCAGGTAATGTTCTGCTGCAGCAAGCCCATCATGCCTTGCAGTGAGCTCTGTTGAATACCAGGGCCTACCTAGACTCCGCTCCCTGGTGTGACTTATACCACCGCTAGCGGTGGTCCAGAGGATCCACACCTCAGGCCTGCTGTTACGTTAAGCCAACCGTTACACTGGTGCTGGCAGCGTTATGGTCTGTAGATTGTTTTCATGGCATTCCCTGGGCACATTCATCCATCTGAATGGCAATCTCAACAGATTTGGGTATGAATCCATCCTTGCAGATCATGTACACCAATACATGCTGATTTTTTTCCTTAGGGCAGATGAGATCTTCCAGAAAGACAATCCGACATGTCATACACCTAAAAATGTCGGACATTGGTTGGAAGAGCATGACCAAGTACTACCATGGCCCCCTAATTTCTGTAGAACTACTTCAATACAGTGCTGGGAGCTGCGGCTTAGTATATCAGCCCCAGTTACAGGGGAAATCCAGCAATAAAAAAATTATGTAAAAATGCCAGTGTTCTTTTTCTGTGTAACATAACTAAAAAAAATCACTTTTAGCCCAAACTGCAACTTTTACCTAACCCCTAGCGATCCTAAACTATACATCACTTACAAAAAAAATCTGTAAAGGTGACCTAATTTTAAAACCTATTTTAGTAGTACTTTTGGGAAAAAAAATACAAGATACTTAGAAAACAGACTTTTTTATTTTTACCACTTTTTCTGAATATAAAAAAAAAATAAAAATTATGTTTAACTCACAGAGAATCGCTTAGAAGGAATATAATACTATGTGATAGTAAACAGAAGTTTTTTCAATATATCATATATATTAAAAATGCTGAGGAATAAAATAGATTTATCAAAACTATCAAAGAGAAAAAAAAAAATTTGTGCCTTCAGCAAACAATTACAGCACCGTTTTTTGTTTTTTTACCAGAGCAGATTTGGAAAGTAAAGCTGTTCGGTTCTCCCCTCGTTGGGGCATTGGTATTTGTTTGATCACTTGCAACCAAAGTTGTGATGGGTGGTGGTTGAGTTTGTGAAAATGAGATGATATCGGTAGCAAAAGTTCTTTACATCTGATTGTAGATTTATGTCTAGAAATTCTGTCCTTTATTGGTTGTGAAGTTTGTCCTATGTAACTAAGGCCACAAGGGCACTTGGTTAGGTAAACACAAAGTTCGAGTGGCACGTATAGAAACCCTTGACCGGGTGTCACTGGCCCGTCTGTGGATGGATGAAATATTCTCCCTTTGTAACAGATGAGTATTGGGTACAAGACAGGCATGGTGTGTCCAAGAAGGATTAGCGTTTTGTGAGTGTAGTGGGGCCGAAATCAGCTGATACCAGTCTATCTCTGAGATTATTGGTGTGTTTATAGGACTGTATTGGTAAATGTTGGAATTCTACAATGTTGGGATATGCTCAGGATAGAATTGACCAATGTTTGCGTATGATGTTGCAGACTTTTGGTGAGAAAGGGTGATATTTTTGTATCAGACGAATACGTTTGATTTGACTTTTAGTAGGTTGGTCAGAGGTACATATGTCCTGTACAATCCTATGGATCCGTGCAAATTGAGATCGATGAAGCGATTTTTTGGTATTAGGTGGGTGGTTGCTTGTAAAGTGTAGTAGACTGTTTCTGTCGGCTGGTTTGGTGTAGAGATCAGAATTCAATTTACCTGAAGAGTCAATGGTAATAAGGGTATCCAGAAAATTGACAGAATGGTGGCTATGGTGAACAGTAAATTGTAATTGTGGGAGAATACTATTCATGTTTGCATGAAATTCCCAGAGGGTAGACAGGGGTCCATTCCATATGCAAAATATATAATCAATATATCGACACCAAGGGATGGCATGTTGAACAAAAAGTGCATGTTGGTAGATATGGTCCTGCTCGAAAATGGCCATATAAATATTCTCAAGGGGGGCTACATTGCTGCACATTGCTGTATGCCGACACTGTAAGAAGTATTGGTCCCCAAACAATAAAAAACTGCTATGTAGAATCAGAATTGTTTAGCTGTAGGGTCAAATCGAGAAATTGATCTACCGCAGTAATCCCATGTGGAAATATACAAGCATGCTACATGCCATGTCACAAGGATACAGTTGGGGAAGGTTGGAGATAATGTTTTGATTTTGGCGAGAAAGTGACTTGTATCTAGTAAAGGAGGGGATGGTGCATACTAAAGGTGAATTTTTTCTAAAAGGATGGATAGGGGAGAAAGTATAGAGTCAGTGGAAGCCACTATAGGTCTCCCTGGAGGTTTAATCAGATCTTTATGTATCTTAGGTAGTACGTAAAAAACTGGAGTAATGGGGTGTTGATTGGTTTTTGGTATCTACGGTCTGTGTTTCTAGATGGGTGCATATGGTATCAGAAATTAATTGTTGGATACGTGGAGTAGGGTCCCTTTCTAGCAATTGGTAAGTTGTCGAGTCACCAAGTTGTCGATTTATTTCCTCTAGATAAAGTGTTTTGTCCATGACGACAATGGCGCCCCCATCATCAGCTGGTTTGATGATTATGTCTTTAGCTGTGTGAAGATTTTTGATTGCTTGGCGTTCAATGGGGCTAAGATTAGAATGAAATTTGAAGATATCTTGTTGAATATCGGGAAGTAATTTGGATAGATCATCCTCGACTAACTGTATAAAAGTTTCAATTGGATGGTGTCGTTTAGGTGGATTAAATTTGGACGTTAGTCTAAGATTGCATTGTGAAATTGAAAAAAATGGTGTGTTTACTGTCTGTGACATTAATGGGGTATCTTGGTTATTCTCAGTGAAGTGAGTTTTAAGTCTGAGTTGACGGTAGAATCGTTGTAAGTCTTCTTCTAATGTGAAAGAGTTGAAGGGTGTACGTGACGAAATGTTAAATACTAGATGCTGACACTCACCTAAGAGCGTGTCTGTACTCGTCCTGTCAGTAGGTCTCCGCCTCCCCCTTCGTGTTGGATGTTTCTGAATGATCGTCTCTGTTCTAGTGGATATTGTCATCATCCTAAAAAAGGTGCTCTATTGGAGGAAGAAGATAGATTGCTGTCAGAGCCAGATGTATATTGTTGTCTATAGGGTCGGATATCTTGGGCGGGAGGATGGTAGATATTGCCAGTGACACACCTGTTCGCTAAGATAATTTATTTTCCTTGTTTCCCCTATGTCTGTTTTTCCTTCTCTAATCCCATTACTCTTTCTACGTTTAGCTTACTTCATTCACCTTCTTCTTTTTCTTTCTTAAGTTCGTATGCTCTCCGCTACACATTTCTATTGACTTCTCTTCTCCTTTCCTTCTATCGCTAGGATTCCTAGTACTACACCTCATCTCTATAGATCTACTTGTTATTGCACTATGTTTACTCATTATATCCCTTTTTACATTTTAGATGTTACTTGAGAAAGTCACGACCTGCGTAAACGTTGAGAATTGACATCTATGAAATTTTGTTGTTACTTGTACAGTAATCTGGACCTCCCATTCTTTATATTAATCTGCTTGATCTATTACACTAATTAATAAGTTGCACATAATCAGCATATTATTGGTGTGCCGTGGATTATATATATATATATATATATATATATATATATATATATATATTGACTTATGGGGTTTAGCCAACCCTTTTCCACCAGAGAACCCACCATTTAGGTTTGGTTTTAATATTTGTTTATAAAAAAACTGTTATATGGTCTTCCTGACAAATATGCTACTCTATGACATATATTTCATTTTACACTATTATAATAATACAACCAGTATGGCATTCTGTGATATTCATAGCGATTTATTAATTAAAGTGCATATTTCCGTCGTTCTCTGTAGGTGACATTTTCACTTGACCTCAGCTGTAAGATCTGTATTGCACATCATTTATATTGAAATATCCTAAAGATATGAATTTCTGTGAAACTTAACTGAATGGGATTTTTTACATAAAGTCGAATATAATTATCTTTACACTGTCAGAGCCAAGAATTTTCATGACAATTATGGCAGGTGTGTGTCAGAAGGTAAATTGTGCTATTTGGTTTTCTTGGAATTTGCTTTAAGTCTCTATTTTTCATTTGCTAATAATTTGATTTTATCACAGCTTGTGCATTGTTTCTGCATTTCTGTGGCCAGACCCAGACCTGAAGGTTAATATTGTGTTTTTAGTAAATTTCAAAGATATAACCTACGACCTACCTTCAATCAAAAATATCTCCAGATTGAGGGCCCGCATATCCCCATTTGCTCCTCTGTGTGCCCTGTAGAGCTAGGTCCCCAACTTCAGTGATGGCAGCACCACCATCAACATTGTTCCCTTTGATATTCTAATGCGCATGCTGGTCATTTGTTATTTAAAAGGGTATGTACACCATGAATGTGTCTCCTCCTATATTGAAAGGGATCCTCCCATTTGGCTCATTGTCTGAGCAATGGGTTTCTGTTAGTTATGTTTTTGCTAATGACCCATATAACTTGTTGTTACTCTGTTTATTACCCTGTATTGTTTTGTATGCTTATCCTGCCTATCCTGCTATTTGCCTTTACATAACTTTAAATACTCATGCCTTTATAGGCTGTCAGATATTCCGTACTATGTACTACTGAATTCACATTGACTGTATTGCTTAGTCTGAATCATGTTTATTGCCTGATCTTTCTGCATTGCACTTAATAGCATATAGTGTTGTTTTTGGAGATGTGCCAAGGGTAGAAACCTGGAAGTCCCCTTCAGTTAAAACCGGATCTCTGTAGAGGGGATAAAGGATGAAAACAAGGACTCTACTCTTTAACCAAATCCATACACAACCAGTTGATTTCTTTGGTACGTTAGGTCTCATCTATATTTTACATGTCGGGTTATAAATCCATTTCTCAAGTATTGCAATCCCATTCCCTAAAACTGCTGATATTGCTAACCAGAAGAATTATGGTGGTTGATTATACCTGCATATTGACATAAAAAGAAAGATAAGCATTTGTCAGATATTCTTGTCTATACTTATTCCACTCTTGAACATAAGAGCATGTGTAATTAAACATATGGGTGTGAGTGTTCTGAAACTTCCTTTATATAACTTAAATTACCTTCAGATTATCTGAAATGCTACTCATGGCTGGTCCTGCTTTTCTTAGCACAGTGATATGGGTTTTTTAGAGGAAGTTATTGGGTGCTTTTTGTCATGTACAAATTTATACTTATTGGAAGGAGTGAACTTTCAGTGAAAGTAACCTGAAAGAGAAGGATTATAAGACGCATTCATTCAATTATTTTGCTCTACCGTAAGGGGTAATTTTCCTTCAGTAGATAGCAAGAGAACATTGAATCTAATAATTTTCCCATACACATTTAAACTGCATTATGTTGGATGAATACCAAAGCCATTTGCACCTTTTAAAGTCTATACCTGTTAAGAGGTGCATGTATATGGTTATGCTGTCAATGGTCTATGCATCATACACGTCATTTATTTCATAATTACACTCATCATAATACAGTGTCAAAAATAAGAGCCTGTTTCAAGTTTACGATTTGTGAAGGAAATATATAAGCCTTCATTACTAAAATACATTAATTTCATGAGCTGATGTATATAAAGTGAGATGTGAACCACAAAGTGGAAATTTAATTTTTGGAAGTGATAAACACGTTAAACTGCTTCTGCTTCTATCTTTCTAAATGCAGACACTACTTACTAGGGTTGTGTCTCTTCAGAAATAAATTGTCCTATAACTTGCAAATTGCACTAGTTTGTTTGGTGGTAACATGATTTACGCATGGACTCAGTTGAAATGCTATAGGAGAGGAGGTATCGGGCTTAGGTATCTTTTTTTTAGTACATTACAGTACCAGGACAGACTGTAAAATTTATGTTGTTTGAAAAGAAGTCGTACCCGAGTTTGTAACCATGATCCACAACATCTTGAAGAGAGAAAGTTTCACTAGCAGTATACAGAGACCATGGAACTCATGTCACAGGAGTGGGTTGATTCATATTCGTTAAGATATACTGCATGTGGGTCCTGGATACTGCATGACAGTGGGTTGCAAAAGTTTTCATACCCCAGGAACTATTCCTCATTTTTAAATGTTACAGACACAAATTTAAATATATTTTATTGATGTTTTATTTCTAAAGGCTTATGGGAACAGAGCTGAACTCTCCCCTTTATTGGATGTAGCAATCCTCAAGTCATATGTGACTCACTGAGCCTTGTAATGTGAAAAGGATTCCTGTCATGTCAGTTTAGTTCATCAGCATATAGCTGTTTCGGGGTGTTGCCCCCTCACCAGTGCAAAGTAGAACTAGGTGAGAGGCATTGAGTGTGGCTCAGAAGGGGTAATGTATCTCCTTGGAGAGAAGCACCATGTCACTGCGTGGGGATTTAACACCTTATTAATAGAGCTACACAAAGTTGCACAATTATTTGTGAGTGTGTAAATAAAATATCATATGTTGCTTTTCTAATTTTTGGCAAATTTTGGTGTGCATGTGTATTCAACCCCCTGCATTCTGTAACACCAAATGTATTCCAGTGATGACCAATAACCTTTTTAGTTACCTTAGTAAAATAAAGTACATCTGTATGTCAATTTATTCTTACGTTATAAACTAATAGTGGTTGTGTGAAAACTTATAGGTTTGTTAGAGGAGCATTAGTTGACAAAACCTGCATCATGTAAACCTGAGAGCACACAGGCAGCTCTGGGAATAAAGTTGTGGCAATAATGTATTGCAGTGGGTTAGGTTGAAAAATAGACTAAGTTCTGAACATCAATGGAGCCTGTTTAATCCATCTATCAGTTAAAAAAGACTCAAAACTACTAAACTACCAAGACGTGATCATCCACCTAAACTGACAGCCCAGACAAAGAAAGCACTAATTGGAGAGACAGCCATGAGGGCCTGGATCACTCTGGAGGAGCTGCAGAGATCTACAGCTCAGGTGGTTAGACACACCTGTGTCTGTTCTGTTTCTAGTCTGCAAGCTCAATGAGCACTTCATCTGGTTGCTATTTGCAGCTACATCAGAAGGGCGACACTGCCATCTTGCCACATGCCATTTTGAACAGGCCTGTGGCCTGTCCTCACAACTATGAAAGTATGAATAGAACAGGCCATAGGCTGTCATTATAATTAAAACATATTTTTCTGGTGGGACCGGACCCTGCCTTTCACTGTGCAGGGCCCCTGTGGCCTACTCACAGCACCTGCACGGTGAGAGGGAGCGTCCGGCCCAACCAGAAAAATATGTTTTAATTATAATGACAGCCTATGGACTGTTCTACGTAAACATTCATGTTGTGGGGAATGGGCCCTGCACTCCCTCATTTTAGGGACAGTAAAGGGCAGGGAAGTGGACTAGAAAGTACAGGTACGGGGCGGTTGGGGCTTGACAGGACAGAAGGAGGAGGAGGTTCCTGGACAGGGAATGGTCGTGGGGGCGGGCGGGGGGCGGGGGGCTGGAGTAGACTGAGGGGGTGCAAAGACCTGTTGGGTGGGGGGCTCCTGGTCAGGGATTGGGACAGTACATGGACAGGAGATGGGATGCCTGGACAGGGAACAGTGATGGGGCGTTGCCTGTGTTTCTGGAATCAGACACTAAATGGTTTACTGTATATCTCGATTGTCAAACGGTTTTTTCTAATCCGGGATGTATTAAGGTGCTATGCAAAGAAAATCACGAACTGAACTTCCTGTTCAGTAAAAGACACTGTCTGTTTATTTAACGTAAACAGCAGCTTTTATAACCTATTGTTCAGGGTTTGGGTGCCTAAGTAACTTGTGCTGGCCCCGCGCAAAACACATAGGTAGGAAATACCTTGTCAGTCAACTGATTGGGCTTTGCCTAATTTATGTTTCTTCTGCCACCACATAGTTCTACTTACTTCATTCTTGGGGGTAGTTGATAATGAAGGAGCCATCTTGTGGGTGAAATAGATATTTCACCTTGTACATTCCACAACACCTGGAGAGGACAGGTAGGGAGGGGGCCTGGAAAGGACAGGGGACTGGTCAGGACAGGGGGGATGGACAGTACAGGACAGGAGGGTGGGGGCCTGGACAGGACAGGGGGCCTGGACAGCACAGTGGGGGGGAGGGGCCTGGACAGGTCTGTGGAAGGGGCCTGGACAGGGCAGGGGTCCTGCAAAGTACAGAAAGGAGGCCTGGACAGGACAGTGGATGGGGGCCTGGACAGTACGGGGGGGGGGGGCGGTGGAAAGTACAGGAAAGGGGGTTTGAGGGGTCCTTGAACACGAACTAGTTGGTGGAGGGCATGGATTTTTTACAGGATAGGCGGGCTTGGGACAGGACAGTGGGGGGGGGACCCTGGAACAGTATGGTGGGAGGGCCTGGACTCTGGACAAATGGGTGCGGTGGGTCTGGACAGGCAGTGGGGGCTGGACCGTACTGGGCGGCATTGGTAATTATGGGGGTCATGCACTGAACCAGTGGGTGGGGGGCATGGCAGGACAGAAGGGGCTGGACAGGACCGTAGTTTCTCTTACATCATCTTGGGTTGTAAGCTGGAATGAAGGAGCCATCTTGTGGGTGAAATAGATATTTCATTGTAATGCCACAAACACCTGGAGAGGGAAGGTAGGGAGGGGGCCTGGAAGGAGCATGGGGCGAATGGTAGGCAGGGGGGATGGGACAGTCATCAGGAAGGAGGGTGGGGCTGGAACATGAACAGGATGGGGGTGCCTGGACAGGGACAGGTTGGAGGAGGAGGCCTGGAAGGAAGGCGGACTGGTACAAGGACAGGGGGGGATGGACAGTACAGGACCGGAGGGGGGGGGCCTGGACAGGACAGTGATGGGGGTGCCTGGACAGGACAGATAGGTGGAGGCATGGAAAAGGACAGGGGGCATGAAGGAAATGGCGGGGGTGGGGGGCCTGGTCAGCACAGTGGGGGGGAGGGGCTGGAAGGTTGTGGTAGGGGCCTGGAAAGGGTCAGGGGGCTGCAAAGTAAGGAAGGAGGCACTGGTACAGGACAGTGGATGGGGTCCTGGACAGCAACAGGGGGGGTGGAATAGTACAGGGAAAGGGGGGTTTAGAGGGTGGAATAGAACTTAGTTGGTGGGGGCTTGGATATTACAGGAGAGGGGGCTTGGACAGGACAGTGGGGGGGGGGGGCCTGGACAGTATGGTGAGAGGACATGGACGGGACAAGGGGTGGGCTGGACAGGACAGTGGGGCCCTGGACCGTACCGGCCGGGCCTGGAAATTCTGGGGGTCCAGCACAGAACAGTGGTGGGGGGCATGGACAGGACAGAAGGGGCTGGACAGGACAGGAGGTAGAGGCCTGGACAGTATAAAGGGTGGGGGCCTGGGCAGTACAGTAGAGGGGGTGGTAGTACAATGGGGGGGTTGGACAGGGTGGGGTGCTGCTCAGGGAGGGTCACAGCTCTACACAATTACATAGAGAACAGGCCTTTGTTCTTTGATTCAGACTTACGTTTTCAGTGTGACTGCAGCTCCTCTCTCTGTGCCTGGGGTTTCTTTTGGCAGCCTGGAGGGCCCAGCTCTAGACACACTGTTTCGCATTTGTTTCTGGACCCTGTACAGCAGTACCCCCAGTACTGCCTTTACGGTGGCCCTGATTATAGGAGCACTCTGGGCAAAAACATATGTAATGTCTGGTAAATGAGCTGGGGAGATTATATAACACAAGAATTCAGAAAAAGAGTATCCTTGTATCATGCATTACTCCTCAAGTGCTGCACTAGACACTGTGTCAGTTTTGCCAAGAGTGTTCCTTTGAGTGCTTTGTCTATATTGATTTTGCTTAAATGATATCCAAATTTTCTCTCTTAATATATACCTGTTTATAAACCTCTTGGTCCCAAGACCTGGATTCTGTCACTAGGAGAAGAAAAAAATGTATTGTGCTGGTCACAGAATTAAAACCATTGCTTCTAGGCTGTTTGAGGACATGTGTAAGAAGAGTGTTTATCTCCTATTGAGTCCTGAAATTAGATTTCACAGTTCTCTATACAACATTGATCAAATCTTGGGCAGGAGGTCTATAATATCATTGTGCCAGACCCTGGTAAAAAGCTGCATACAAAAACTCAGGCTTAGACTCATGAAATATATTTTAGGATTTAGCTGAAATTAAGAATATGTCTAGTTCTCTTCGGGTTGGGAGTAATGTAGGTCAGAGCACATTAATTAAAGCAACGTTTTGGCTTCTGGTCTTTTGGTAACAATCTGCAAATGTAAAGGCAGAACAGAGACATAAGTTTGCATAAACACTTGTGGATCTTTAGCGTTGCCTCATTTACAATGAGACGCTACTGTGTATCTTCAAGCAGCATGAAGAAAAAAACATTATCAGCACTTGAAGATCTTGTATCTTAGCATTGACAATGTTTTGCAGAATGATTAATTCCTGCAGTGCTGTAGGGACAAGCAACTCGATGCAGAATTTGCATTTATTTACTCTGTATTTTTGGGCAGTTTATGCATAACAATTCCCAGAGAGGCTTATGTGTACTTTATCTACTCCATGGATAAGATTAATAATGACAGCAATTCTGTATATGTCATTTCATCAACTTTTATGCTTCTAAAATATTCTAACCATTGTAAGTACTGAACAACACAATGGATTTATTTTTTAAAGTGTATACTAAGCAAATAGCTTCTTCTCATTAATCAACCTAGTACACATAGAAGTAGTGAGGACGATCAATCCCTGTGCTTTATATTGGAAGACGAACCATATATTTCAGAGCATATTAGTCTTAAACAACCACAAATAAAGATGATCGTGCGGCATATTAGAATAACGAGGTTGAGGGTTTTCAGGCCATTTTGATTTGTATATATATTTATCTACTTATCTCACAAAAAGGTAACAGTCTGGTAGTTAGCAGTAACTACACTTACTGACAAAAAATGTAAAGCTCCCGTATAGAAATGTTGAATTGCTGCAAAACTCAGCAGGTGTGGTCTGATCAGACACTATGGGTCACATGTATGAAACTATTTAGGTCTAAAATTCACTCTTTTGCCCATAGTAACCTATGGGCAAAAAAGTGTGTTTGAGACATATACAGGTTCATACATGTTGCCCTATATCTTTCCACAAAATGTTTTAAAGGGCTTCCCTGCGGACCTGTAAAAAGGCTCTCAGAGGCTACTTTTGAGTAATGCACCTCTTGGAGATAGATCACTAACTGTTAGACAGGCCTCTATAACCTGTCAAACTTTGAAAGAGAGTGCATCATTGAAGTGAAAAAAGCAGACTGGTTTTGACAAATGGCCCACCATCCAGGCTGCTCTGACCAAGCTGGTAGGAGGTTTTGGGAGCAGTGGTGACATGAGGGCATGCACACACAGCAAACAGACTCCAGAGAGGACCATTTGATTCACTGAAGCACAATCCGCTTCAACAGTTTTCTTGTCCACCATCTAGACACTGGTGGCACCCTCATTATACACCCCTTTCTGTGCCTGAGCCTTTTCTAGCCACCAAACAGAAGCAAATTTGGTGTCCAGGCACCAATTACATGGCCGTCACTTACAGCCAACTACTGTTCCTTTAATTTGCAGTGGTGTCATAAATGAGAAATCTGGACTGCTGCAGACTAGAACCATATCACCTCTAGTAAGGAAATTAGGCTCAGTTTTTGATATGACATTGGTTGGTGTCATGAAATGGCGCTCATGACCACGAATACAGACACTGAGCAGTACTGGAGCCAACGTTGTCTTTTATTCAAAAGCAGAGAGGGCACCGCAGCTTGCTCTGTTCTCGAACTCACAAAACACTCAGTCTACAATCCTATCACATCCACCGGATAATTCTCTGGCAATTGGAGAACCGGACCAAACTGGATGCCATCAGCTCTGTGGAAGGCTGGAGGACCATCCAGAAGACCCCAGTTATGGAAACTTCCAGAAAGTCCCAATCAATGAATTAAAAAACACAACCCTGGGGAACAGGGATATAAAAACTAACAATAGTAACCGGAATAAAGCAAACACAGCACTTCCATCAAATACTGTCCCCAGCGTGAAATGGAACCTGACACAGTCCACTGTGACAGTTGGGTTCGAATATGGAGGCCTCATAGTTCGCGCATTAAGCCTCCTTTTGCTGTGAAGTGATACACTGCCCCAACAGTCACCACCTAGTAGTGATACAAGAAACATCAACATCTCAACACTATGTGCAGGACATCCTGCAGCCACATGTGGTGCCTCTCATGGCACAGCTTCCAACTAGCATCTTTTTGCAGAATAATGCTTGCCCACACACAGCAAGAATATCCGTGCCAGATTACAATGTTTCATTGGTTGGCCCGCTCGCCAGATTTTTTGTCAATTGAGAATTTACGAAACCAGCTGGAAAGTCAGCTTCAGCAATCGACAGGTGTGCAGGATCTATAGGCCCACAACTGCAACATATGTAGGCAAATATGTCACAGGACACCATACAAAACCTGTATGCCTCCATCAGTGTCAGACTGGGGTACCTAGGGCCCACAGGTAGAATTCATTCTAGGCTCCAAAAATTGAGTTGTTTCTGAGACCACCGGTGGAGTTTATTTTTCGTGCACACCCTACAGCTATTCTAAATGACTGTACATGCCTGTTATACTCTGCCTCTTGCTTGTTCCCTCTCTTTTTCTGCTTTTCTATCTTTCCCAATGATACATATGCAATTACAAAACAACTCCAGATCTGCCATGCATAGGGGCCCACTGGAGGTTTGCCCTGTGAGCAAGTCTGAGCCTGGCCTCCATGACTAAATGTATAACATATTGTATCCTGGCTCAAAGTACTTGAGCCTTCATTCAATTGTACAGTTTTCCCCAATAAACGTATCATTTCACTCTAATGTTGTAATCACTTACATATATCATCCTTACACATATGAGGCCACATCTATGAAAATTGTCTAGGTGTAAGGCTTTCTTTGTTGCCCAGAGCAACCAACCAGAGCCCCCTTTAATTTTATATAGAGCTCTGAAAAAATGAAAAGGGAGCTGTGATTGGCTGCTATGGACAACAAAGAAAGTCTTAAACCTAAACAGTTTTCAAACATGTCCCTCATAAAGTTTAAGTCGAGTTTAACAACTCCTTCTTTTAAAGTCATTTTATTTGTCAATGAGTGTATACAGTGGGTTGCAAAAAGTCTTTAAATTGTTCTATATTTTAAATGTTAAAGCAACAAATTAAAATGTATTTTGTTCATATTCTATGCGATAAAGGAACATAAAGTAGAAAGCATTTGTGAAGTGCAAAGAAAATAAGTGCTTTTCCAAATTTTTGTAAATTAAAAAACTGAAAAGTGTGATGTACACTCACCGGCCACTTTATTAGGTACACCATGTCCAACTGCTCGTTAACACTTAATTTCTAATCAGCCAATCACATGGCGGCAACTCAGTGCATTTAGGCATGTAGACATGGTCAAGACAATCTCCTGCAGTTCAAACCGAGCATCAGTATGGGGAAGAAAGGTGATTTGAGTGCCTTTGAACGTGGCATGGTTGTTGGTGCCAGAAGGGCTGGTCTGAGTATTTCAGAAACTGCTGATCTCCTGGGATTTTCAGCACAACCATCTCTAGGGTTTACAGAGAATGGTTCCGAAAAAGAAATAACATCCAGTGAGCGGGCAGTCCTGTGGGCGGAAATGCCTTGTTGATGCCAGAGGTCAAAGGAGAATGAGCAGACTGGTTCGAGCTGATAGAAAGCCAACAGTGACTCAAATAGCCACCCGTTACAACCAAGGTAGGCAGAAGAGCATCTCTGAACGCACAGTACGACAAACTTTGAGGCATATGGGCTACAGCAGCAGAAGACCACACCGGGAGCCACTCCTTTCAGCTAAGAACAGGAAACTGAGGCTCCAATTTGCCCAAGCTCATCGAAATTGGACAGTAGAAGATTGGAAAAACGTTGCCTGGTCTGATGAGTCTCGATTTCTGCTGCGACATTCGGATGGTAGGGTCAGAATTTGGCGTCAACAACATGAAAGCATGGATCCATCCTGCCTTGTATCAACGGTTCAGGCTGGTGGTGGTGGTGTCATGGTGTGGGGAATATTTTCTTGGCACTCTTTGGGCCCCTTGGTACCAATTGAGCATCGTTGCAACACCTTGTGGTATCTATGCCACGAAGAATTGAGGCAGTTCTGGAGGCAAAAGGGGGTCCAACCCGTTACTAGCATGGTGTACCTAATAAAGTGGCCGGTGAGTGTATATTGTGTATTTAGCCAATACTTTGTAGGACCATCTTTAGCTGCAATGTCATCTGCAGTCTGTTGGGGGATGTCTCTACTAGCATTGTACATCTAGAGGCTGGAACATTCGTCTTTGCAAAATGGCTCTAGCTCAGTCAGATTGGTTGTTGAACATTTGTGAACAGTAATTTTCAAGTCATGGCGCATATTCTCAATGGGATTTGGATCTGGACTTTGGGAATAGACTAGTTTAACACATGAATATGCTTTGATTTAAATAATGCCATTGTAGCTTTGACTGTATGTTTAGGGTTCTTGTCCCATTGAAAGTTGAACCTATGCTCCAGTCTCAAGTCTTTTGCAGTTTTTAACAGGTTTTCCTCCAGGATTGCCCTATATTTAGCTTCATCCATCTTCACATCAACTCTGACCAGATTACCAGTCCCTGCTGAAGTAAAGCATCCCCACAACATGATGCTTCCATCACAACCATGCTTCAAGATGGGGATGGTGTGTTCAGGGTAATGTGCAGTGTTGGCTTTCCTTCACACAAAGTCATTGGCATTTAGGCCAAAAAGTTCAATTTTGGTCTCATCTGACCAGAGTCCCTTCCTCCTCAGGCTTGCTGTGTCCCCTACAAAGCTTTTTGCAAACTACAAATGTGACTTCTTATGACTTGCATTCAAAAGGGACATTCTTCTCGCCACTCTTTCATGAAGGCCAGATTTGTGGAGTACATGACTGATAGTTGTCCTGTGGATAGATTCTCCCACCCGAGCTGTGGATCTCTGCAGCAGTTTAGGTGGATGGTCATGTCTTGGTAGGTTAGAAGTTGTGTCATACTCCTTTCATTTACGGATGATGGATTGAACAGTGCTCCGTGAGATCTTCAGAGCTTGAGCTATTTTTTAAAACCTAACCCTGTAATACACTTTCCACAATTTATCCCTGAGTAATCTGCTGTGCTCCTTAGTTTTTATGATGAAGTTTGTTTATTATTATTCTCTTACAAACCTCTGAGGCCTTCACAAAACGGCTGTAGTTATACTAAGAATACAATACAGAATTACATACAGATGAACTCTATTTACTGATTAGATGATTTCAAAAGGCAATTAATCACACTGGATTTTATTTAGAGGTATCAGAGCACAGGGAGCTGAAAAAATTTGCACATCACACTTTTCAGTTTTTTAAGTTGCAAAAATTTGGAAACGGATTTACTTTACATTTCACAAATACAGTATTTGCTACTTTGTGTTGCTTTATCAAAACTATCAATAAAATATAATTAAATTTGTGACTGTAAGCAAACTACCGTTATCCGCCATAGGCCGTGGAAACTTAATTAAAATGATTGCTATGCCCCAAATCCTTTATATAATCCATAACTCCCCAATGTGGATCCCGGCTTTCTTATTTCAGCAAATTCATAGTATGTTCAGGGAATTGCTTTGGAAAAAGGGCCACGCCAGAATAGGGTTAAATCACTTGCAAACAGATAAGGGTGGCCTTGCCATCTCCATCACCTGGCTCTACTTAAAACCCATAGTTTTTTAGAGGCTGGATGTCTGGGGTGTTCCTCTCTTAATTTTCCTATGTTTAAGTTAATGTACAATGTATGGGACAGAGGCAAGTCTATCATGGGAGTTTCTGCTTGCACCAAATATACTCCTTTCTGGTCTAAGCCGAAACTCCCTGAATTCTATAAACTGAAAAACTTTGAGAAATGGAGTGATCCAGGCATATTTACTGCTGCTGAAATCCAAGCAGATTCCTCAATAAAAAGCTTTGATCAAATATGAGAATAATTTAATATACCACATAGAATATTCTATCAATATCTACAATTAAGACATGCTCATAAATGCCAAGCAAAATGGTAGATACGTCTATCCAGTCCTCTCCTATCTTTGAACTAGTTTGTGGAACTAGTTCCACTAAGGGAATTTTACATGGTATTTATAAACTACTTATATATGAACATCTCCATTAATCTCCACTCCTAGTGAAAGACCAGTGGATTGTGGATATTGGTCCTATTACAGAAGGTCAATGGTCTGAAATTATTGGGCCTCCTAAAACTGGTCTCTTTAAGTGAAGCCAAGTGGTTTTCTCAACTCATGCTTTTATATAGAGCGTATAAGACTTCCACTCTTTCGCATAGGTTTGGTATAAGAGCAGATCCCCATTGTCCAAGATGTGACATAGAAGATGCAGGACTACTCCCTGTGATCTGGGAATGTCCACCCCTAGGATCATTCTGGAATGAAGATCTAGCAATTATTCTCAAGGTCCATGAGATTTCAGTTCCTCCTGATCCGATTCACTGTGTTAGGCTATCTTAGCGATGTAGTCTTTGAAATTCCTAAACTTATTAGTATTACTCGTATGTTATACATGGCTAGAAAGCTTATTGCTCAGAGATGGATTCAATCATCTCCTCCCACTGCTACAGAATATGTGAACAAACTGAACAACATCATTAGGTTGGAAAAGGCCATTTAAAAAGAAAAGCACTCAATATATCTGAAAATATATGGGGATCGTGGCTTAATACTCCAGGCCTTCCTCCATCTTGCTGTTGGGGGTTTTGGCTGCTATGTGCCCTTTGTGAATGAATCCTTATATTTGCTCTTCATATACCCCTACTTCATATTCTCTTACCATAATTTTCATCCATTTTCTCTGGATTGGAAATATCACATCACTACTATGTCATGTTAGATATATATGGGTCGCAGATCAATTCGTCCTCCATAGTTATGATTTGGAGGGTTAGGTTGTTGGGGACATTTTTACGTTTTTGTTTTTATAAAAAAAAAAAAAAAAATTCTGAGACAAACAATCAGTTTTCCTTCTAGGCCTTTCTTCCATGTCTAAGCAATGCTAGTGGCCTTCAACGTAAAGTTTTGATATATCATTGTTAATGTACTTGATTTGTATATGTTTTCCTTTATTACCCACTTCATGTATATGATGTACATTGCAAATTCTATTTTGTAAAAGTAATTTTGCCTCTTAAAAAAAAATTGTGGCTGTAACGCTTAGAGGCCGTTTACACGGCAAGTGACAACTACCGGTCGGATTATGCGACCGGTATTTGCACTGTTTTGCGGCCGTCCCCACGGCTGCGGGGGGGAAGGCTTTTCTCCGCGATGAGCCCCTTCACATTGAGATGCACATATTCCGTCCGAAAACCGGGCGGTAGAATGTGCAAGCCCAATGTTTTTCGGGTGGCCCGTAGGCGGAAAAAACGCCGGGCGGAAAACCCGTGTAGTTGGGACTGCTGCATGAGTTTTCCATAGTGCCCCGTTGTGCTAATTTTCGGCCGGTTTTTCAGGAGGTCTGCAAAACCGCAAACCCCCTGAAAAACTGGCCGAAAACCCGTGCAGTGGGGACATGCCCTTAAAAATGAGAAACAGTTCAAGAGGTAAGAATATTTTTGCAACCCACAGTATTTGTATCTGTATTGCAACTATTTACTCTTTTTTTGGCATTTTACCATTTTATTTTAGAAAAGCCTTGCAAACTAAACTCTTCTACCTATATTGTAACTCCAAGGGCCAAACTGTTGCCTTATGTGTCACTGATTTGGGTGGATGACATCTTGTAGAAGTGAACCCTAGAGACTTTGCGCATCTTTGTAAAGGGCTTTGTCCTGTGTATTGACCAGTATGTTCCATTTTGCTGTGGGGAACTTTGCGGTTTTATAAGAAAATAAAACTCCAATATTCCCTGAATTGGTTCTGAAAAGGCCCATGATATAAATTATTTAATGACTGAATCTGAATATTTGTATCACCCAAATTTGAACAGGACTTTTTATCATCATGGATATATGCAGGAAAGAAAGTGACAGCAACTGTTTATTTTTTATTTCAACTTTCATTGTTTAGATAAATGAATGAATTAATAATTAAGTGAATGAATGAATAAATAAATAAATACACATAACTGAGAAATTTATTTTTGTAGAATTGGTCCACAATAAATGTTCACAGTCCATTTAAGTGTATTCAGCACATTCAAGTATCCGTTAAACTGTAAATATTTTACTACTACAGGTTTTACCTTTCCTGTGTGAAAAGACCACAAAACATGGCTAGATCATCTTACATCTGAGGAGACACATCTGAATGCAGAACAACACAGAGCAGAAATTTTAGGTGAGTAATTGAACAGTATTTTGTAGATATACTACTTATTAAACTTAGGTTAAAACATTTCATTCTTATAGTGACAATACTGCCCGCATTCTGACATGTGGCTGAGAAATGTACATGATAATCCTGCTGTATGATTATCAGCAAAGAACATTTCCCTGCACGCTTACAGAAGGCTATAATTTCTCTTTTACAGTGCTAATAAGCCTATAGCTTGGATAGAGTATTCCTAACTAGTGCCCTATGCTGTATCCATGGACAGGCTGATTTAATTATATTGTCACTAGTAGTTGTCATCTGAAATAGATCTTTTTTCTTTGTAAACTCCTTTTTTTGATAAATATCTGACCCTTGTTTGCAATATGATTGATAAGTATTATGAATATCCTCCCAAGAGCAAGTTGGCATATATAATGCATTTGTAAAGAAATAGAAATTTTTGGGTGTAAATGTTACAATCTTTTACATCATTTCCAGTAGTCAAGAATGGATTTAATGTAAAGGGGATAAGCTTTTAAAATTGCTGGATAATTTTTAAAACAATAACAAAAACTATAGATGTAGCAAAACTAAATTTGAAAGAAAATGCATCATCATATATTATCTCAACTTGCCGGCCGGTATTTGTCCTGTTTTGCGGCCATCCCCACGGCCGCGGGGTGGACGGCTTTTCTCCGCGATGAGTGGAGAACAGCCCTCCCCCTCCCATTGAGATGCACATGTTCCGTCCGGAAACCGGACGGAAGATAGTGCATGTTCAATGTTTTGTCACCGGTCCGCCGCCGACAAAACCGCCGGGCGGAAAACCCGTGCAGTGGGGACTGCTGCACGGGTTTTCCATAGAGCATAATTGTGCTAATTTTCGGCCGGTTTTTCAGGCGGTCTGAAAAACCGCAAACCGGTTGAAAAGCCGGCCGAAAACCCGTGCAGTGGGGACATGCCTTTACTCTTTCTTGCTTTACCTGTTACCTGACCTTGGCTATACTTACCAACTATTCCTCTGCTTAAGTGACTCTGCACTGCCTTTCCTGACTGTTGCTGACCTGGCTAGTTATACCTTCTGTTATTATGTTTAGTGTTTGTTTTGTCCGCGTCTTGTGTATTGACCTACTTAGTGTATCTCACAGTCTTTGGTTGGGACTGACCTGAGGGCACCCTCAAAAGGCAGGGTCAGTGGGTTGGGAACAGCATAAGGGCCTCACTCAGTTAGTGTCTACTCCTGTGCCCCTGACAGGTTCCTCACAGTTTTTCAATGTTACATTTACTGATCCCGGTATTTATGAACAAAAAGCAACATTTATTCAAAGTCATCATCCTCTGGAACATCATCATAACTCTCCAAACCCTGAATTTCATGATGAATTTCTTGTGACGCCATTTCTTTTAGAATCTCTCATGTCTATCGAAATGATCTGCTAAACCTAATGGGGGGAGCTGTAGCAATGACTGCTGCTAGGTCTTATTTTCAGGGGAGGCCTTATATTCCTAAGCTTGAAAAAAATTGCATAGGTTTTATTTTCGGGGGATGACTTATTTTCGGGGAAACAGGGTAGTAGCTAAGTAGCCTAGAGGGACTCGATATTGTTGTGAGAGAAAAAAAAGTTTTTAAAGTATAAAAAAATGTAATCTTCAAATCAACCCCCTTTTAGCATTTTACCAAAATAAAAAAAAAAGATAATAAAAAAGTCACATAATTTATATCACCACATTCGTAGAAGTCCGATCTATTAAAATATAACATCATTTATCCCGAACACTGAACACTAGAAGAAAAAAATTCGAAATGCCAAACTTTTATTTTTTATAGTACACTTCAAGCCCGCAAAAATGCATTTTCACTCCAGTCCACAGGTGGAAGTACAAAAAAGTTATTGATCGCAGAAAATGCTGCTGCGGCGCAAATTTTAAGAATAGAGGAGGTTTGTTTTTTGTACGGTACTAAACGTCACAAAAACCCTACATCTTTGGTATTGTATCAACCTCCAAATACAGATAACACATCCTTGATACTAAAGAATGAACGCATTGAAAAAGAACAAACATGGCGCAAGTAAGTTTTTTTCACATTTTTCCTCACTTAGAATTTGTTTGTGGTTTCCTAATTTATTCTATGGTACCATAAATGACACTGTTAGAAAGTACATCTTGTCCAGCAAAATAAAAGCTCTCATACGTCTATGTAGGTAAAAAAATTAAAAAGTCATGGCTTTTGAAAGGTGGAGGAAAAAAATGAAGAGCTACTGGATAATATTTGATCGTGGTGGTGGTTAAACCAGGGCCATCGTTAGGGCAGTATTACTGGGGTTGTATGGGGCGTGGCCAAACTTTCTACCAAGCCTATGAAACAAGTAGGCCACAGGCCTGTTTTTTTCTACTATACTGATTATTTCAATTGTATGTACAACGCCATCAGCTTTCTGCCCTGCTGATTACTGCTCTATGCTGGTACAATAAATTGACGTCATCATGCCACCTGCGCTGCTGTCTGTCCTAGGCCCCAAGCCTAAGGCACCCAGCCTTCGACTTAGGACCTAAAACATGCCTGGTGCAGTGCCCCAGCGCAGGCATCATGATAACATCATGCCACCATTGGCAGACACTAAATATATATATATATAGGGAACTCAGCAGGTAAGTAAATATATAGAACTCCCAGTAGGTACATACATATATAGGACCCTCAGTAGGTACATAGCTACATAGGGCCCTCTAGGTAGGTATATATGACCCCTCAGTAGCTAAACAGAGTCCCTCAGTAGGCATGCAGGTATATAGTCCACTTCAGAAGGTAGGTAAGTATATAGGGCCCCCCAGTAAGTAGGTACATATATAGTGCTCTCAGTAGGTAGGTAGATGGGGCCACCATTAGGTAGGTAGCTGTATAGGTCTCACCCTTCAGTAGGTAGACAGGTATATAGGCAACCCATTAAAAAAAAAAATAATACTCAACTCTTCCCCCGCTCTTCTGCACGGGTAGCGCAGACTCCAGCACGGGTGGCATGATATCATGATGTCACTTCATTATGCTACCTGTGCAGCGGCACACATCAGTAGTAAGTGGAGCAAGGAGCTTATAGCTCTCTGCTTCGTTGTACTTTTCAATTGTATGTGCATTGCAAAGATAACCTGTATCAGAGAAATTTCTTGCCTTCCACATTGATAAGTGGACCCAGAGAATGCCAGAGAATGTTTTTCCAGCAATGGTTGCAGAGTGTTTGTTCTTTGTTCTTTTTATGCCAACATCCATCCATTCGATGAAGCAGAAATCATAATCTACTGCAGAAGAAAATACTTTGCAATCAGTGTAGGTCCAATTCGCTTCTGTCATGAAAACTTAAGCCTTTTTATGCCAATGAAGAGATTTAGGGCGACATGTATGAACGGGTTTTACGCCTGATTTCTGGCGTACCCTGCGCCTCCCAGCCCGAATCCCGCTGTCGGACGCAGCGTTCGGCACTTTCGGCTGCGGTCCGCATGAAGGGGCGGGCAGTGGGCGGGCAGTGGGAGCGGTGGGGCGCGGTGTAGACGTGTCGGGGCGGGACGCGGCGCGCTCGTATAGTCCGAGGCATGTACCATCGCGGCTCGCCAAATCGCGGCGCTCGGCAGCTCCGACAAGCAGACCAGGTTTTTTTTGGTCTAAATCCTCCGGCAGAGGCGAAGTGAAGCAGGATCCGAACATGCGAGGAAGCGGATCGAAGATCGCGACAGAAGTCTCGGCGCTCCGCTCCGACAAGCAGACTTGGTCAAAATGCTCCGGCGGAGGCGAAGTGAAGCAAGAACGGAACATGCGAGGAAGCAGATCGAAGATCGCGACAGAAATCTCGGCGCTCCGCTCCGTGCAGCAGAAGTATGAATAGGAAAAAATCGCCTTTATAAAGGCGGAAAACAGAAGAGAGCTGCACGTAAAAAATAAACATAATAAAAAAAACATCACTTTTCCAAACTCTAGAAGGCGCAATATCAACAAATTGATATTGCAAATTGCCGGGGAAAGACAGTAATTCAAAATCTGAAACCTATTCTCATTGGTCGGCAGAAACCGGCCAATCAGAATCGGAGCGACAGTGAACCATTAAAAGCTATGGGGAAGAATTGACCAATCAAAATCCCCGGCGGGATAATTCAAAATACAGTAGAAATGCTGAAAAGAGCTGATTGGCTGAGCTAGCGGGGTCTCGGCTAGCTCAGCCAATCAGAGCGCGAGTTACTTCTCCCATTATACTTTATGGAGAAATGAGCGCACTCAAATCTCGGCGCTCAGCGCTGCGCGGCATGAAGTGTTAATCAACAAATTATTTTTATACAGTGTAAAACATTCTCAGATAAAGACCAGAACACATCTTGAAAAATAAAGCAGTTAAAAAACCGAACAACGCGTTCGTCGCCGAGACTGGCGCTACATAGGGAATTGCCATAGAGAGAATTACCGGGAAAGACAGTAATTCAAGTTTGTAAAGCTATTCTCATTGGTCGGCATAAACCAGCCAATCAGAATAGGAGCGACAATGTCCCATTATATCTATGGAGGAGAATTGACCAATACAAGAATAGGAGGGGACTAAAAACAGTGGCCCATTCTATCCTATGGAGAAAAATGGACCAATCATATTCAAAGGCGGGACAGTTCAAAATACAGTAAAAAGGCAGAAACGAGCTGATTGGTTGAAGCAGCGGGGGCTCGTCCAGCTTAGCCAATCACAGAGCGAGCTGCTTTCTCATAGAGTTTTTATGGGGAATCGAAATTTAAAAGAGGCGCCGTAATTTGGACCAGTGGGAGAGCGAGCGACGCTCCTATGGGTTTTCTAATGCAATTCTGGTATAAAAGTGTACATGGCTGAAATCAAATTATAACATACAGAAGTTGTGCCGATGTGTATATAAAGGAATTACTAATATGTGGCTAACGAAATAAAACTTTGAAATCAAGAAAATCATGCTTATTTCGTTATTTTCGATGCACCCATACTATTGATCCTTGGCTAACGAAAATAAAGAAATAAACATGATTTTATGGTCTTTTTTTTTTTTTTAGTTAGCCACAAATTAGTATTAGTTTTATATAAACATCGGCACAACTTCTGTAGTGTTATAATTTGATTTCAGCCATGTACACTTTTATACCAGATTGCATTAGAAAACCCATAGGAGCGTCGCTCGCTCTCCCATTGGTCCAAATTACGGCGCCTCTTTTAAATTTCGATTCCCCATAGAACTCTATGAGAAAGCAGCTCGCGCTCTGATTGGCTAAGCTGGACGAGCCCCCGCTGCTTCAACCAATCAGCTCGTTTCTGCCTTTTTATTGTATTTTGAACTGTCCCGCCGTGGATTCTGATTGGTGTAAACTTCCCATAGGCTAGAATGGGACTTTGTCGCTCGTATTCTGATTGGTCTAAACTTCTCCATAGCCTAGAATGGGACTTTGTCGCTCCTATTCTGATTGGCTGAGATAGCCAAGCCCCCGTTATCTCAGCCAATCAGCTGTTTTTAGCATTTTTACTGTATTTTGAACAGTCCCGCCATGGATTTTGATTGGTCAATCCTGCCCCATAGGTTTTAATGGTTCACTGTCGCTCCTATTCTGATTGGCCGGTGTATGCCGACCAATGAGAATAGCTTTCTGAATTTGAATTACTGTATTTCCCGGCAATTTCCAATATCCTAAGTCAAGACTTAGGATATTGGAAAGTGATTTTGTTTTATGTAATTTTTATTTTTAATGTTTCAGCTCTTTTCTGAGAATGTTTAACGCCTTTATAAAGGTGATTTTTGATTCATACTCCGCACCGACATGTGGAATGATTTCTCGCTGTTTTCCAGCCTGTCTCCATCAGCAGCTGGGCGGACATGTGCCCGCACTGCCCATCCGCCCCCACACACACTGGCGAGGCGGACTTGTCCCCGCATGTATGAGGGCACTTCCTCGGACGGCGAATCTTCGGCGCAGCGCCGCACAGCGCCCATGTCCCCGCACTGTGCCCCACGCATGGCGAGCGGTGGACTTTTCCCGCATGTATGAACGCACTACCTCCGGCGGACAATCTCAGACGCGCGCCGAACTTCGCCTCATTCTCGCACTGCGCCCGACATGCTGGCGAGGTGCGGCGGACTTTACATGATATGTATGAGCGCGGCCCGTCCCCGACATAAATCAGGCGCAGATTCCGCCGGGAAACTGGCGGAAAACGGCGCCTCGACCCGGCGAGCTTCATACATGTGGCCCTTAGTGGCAGTCCATCTGTGTTAAAGCACCAAATGCAGTAGAGTTCACTGAACTGTTGTTGTGGCTCCTTGGTTTATTTTGGTAGTGAGCTATTCTACTGTAGTGTGTTGGTCTGCCCTTGTGCACCTTCGTTGCCAACGTTTACCTTTCACATCAATAGCATGTGGTGCTCCGCGGTTATCATGTATATTCACAATAGCACCGTGTGTCCACAAACAATACATTCTCACAACAGCAATTTGCAAACAGTTCACAAACTTTGCAGTTTCAGACATACTGCCACCTTTGGCCAAAAAGCCAACTCTGATTAATTGCCCCTTTGCAGCAATGAGTGATATGTGTGTAGACAGCCTATTGGACACCTTATATACCCACCAAGCCAGCTCTGACAGTGTTGAAAGTATAAAGTAGTCATAATAATGTGACTCATTTTTGTGTTATTGTTTATTCTGCTATATTTGAAAACATTTCAATAAACAGAAAATATAAAAAAGAAAATCCATAAAATATGGTTAGATTCTTATCTGACATTTGAGGAGACAAAACTGAATACAAAACAATCTGGATTGGAGAACGCAAGACACATCTGAGTGCAGAACAACCCAGAACAGAGATTTTAGGTCAGTTTTTGAACAGTGTTTTGTAGATATACTACTTATTAACTTAGGTTAAAACATTTCATTCTTATAGTGACAATACTGCCCGCATTCTGACATGTGGCTGAGGAATGTACATGATAATCCTGCTGTATGATTATCAGCACACAACATTTCCTTGCACGCTTATGGAAGGCTATAATTTCTGTTTTACAGTGGTAATAACCTTATAGCTTGGAAAGAGTATTCTATGTGTGTACTATGCTGCATCCATGGACAGACTGATTTAATCATAATATCACTAGTAGTTGTCATCTGAAATAGATCTTCTTTTCATTCTCGGACATGTGAACTCCTTTTATCGATGTATATATTCCCCCTGCTTGTAATACAGCAGATATGTGGCATCTGGAATAAAACAAATTCCCTTTGAATGCTATTATTTCCACATATTGATCATTTTAAGATTACCATGCTCCTATTATATTGATTTGATCCAGGTTGACTACTGTAACATGAAAGTATTGTAACTATCCCCAAAAATGTCAACCATAAAAGAAAAGAAAATCAAAGGTTTATTCTGACTACAATGATTAGCTTTCAATATGTAGTGAAAGGTAAATGAAGACTTTTACTACATACATTGCTCTTTTGATATTGCCCTGGTCAGGAGATAAGAGAGATTCTATCTGTTCTGAGTGTACACAAGTGTCTCTGGGTTACGGTTGATATCTCACTTCCTGAGTGGACAAATGGCAGGGAGTGACGTCACCACAGTCAGAGGGAGCAGAGTCGTTATCTCTAACAAGATTAGATTGTTTAACTTTGAAAACCACTTGTGTTTACTCCTAAAAGCTTTTTTTCCTACAGATTATGTCACAGTTATAGAGAAGTTAAATATGCTAATCTTTGCCACAGCCTAACCAGGCGGTGTAAGTCTGAAGCTGACTGTGACTCTATGAAACATAGGGCCACATCTATAAACCTGTTTAGGTCTAAAACTCACTCTTTTGCCCATAGGTTACTATGGGCAAAAGAGTGAGTTTTAGACGTAAACAATTTTCATACATGTGGCCCATAGTGAGAAAACCCCTTTAAGAGTTTCACACACAGCTTTTTTTCTGCTGGATGCACTTCAGGCCTGCCTTAGAAAGAACTGTAATGGCGTTATTCTAAAAAAATCCATATTTGAAATCAACAAAAACTACTAAATATAAAATCCAAACTAAAAAAAAGAACAGGTGAAATTCTGCATAACTCTTTCTTTCTTGTCTCCTCTGTCTATGCTAGAGTCGTAGCTGGAAAAGGGGTTATTTTAGTGGTATACATTTGTTCTTAAGGGGTGATTTTTGTGGCAGTAATCTTGTTTCTTAGTTAGTAGTAACAGTGCCAGCAGAAGTACACATATAGTGGACGCAGCCATACCCACAATTTCAGTCCATTTTGTGGCAGAAGCATTTATACTCATTCTTACAATACATTGTGTTCCATGCTATTTACACATTCTGACATTTTGTCCGATCCGGCCGTTCCTGTCTTATGTGGGCCTGTGGAACGCAGTCTACCTATGTTCTATCGCGATCTGTTCTGTTGCGTGTCGTGTGAGGTCCTGTACCTTGTTATACCGTGATTGCTGTCCTCCATTTGGTGCTGCCTGTTTCCTGTCTCTATAGAGGGCGTGGCCATCTTCCTTCCTTTTTCCACAGTGTGCAGCAGGGTTGGCTTCCTTACAATCCTTCCACTGTGGGTTTATAAGCTGTTCTCCTCCCTCCCTGCTGATCTGTTGTTGTTGTGTTTTGTTGTCTCTTGGTGTAGTTGTTGCTGTGTTTCTGATCTTGTTGGTTAGCAGTCCGGTGTGCCATGTGGTCTCTTGTGTTTGTCTGTGTCTTTGTGATGTTTCCATTGACCTTGTTCTCTGCCGTTATGCTTCTGCACCTGTCAAGCCTTGGTTTCTTGCCTGAGTTTAGCTTACGTCTTGCTTATGTTCTTGGTGTCTTCAGTTGTCTATTTATTGTCCCTTTCCTTTTGCTTATCCTACCTGTTTGGCATCTGTTTTGTCCGTCTTTGTTTGTACTGCATATCCATATCTAGTCCGCTTTGTCTCTGTTTCATCTTTGGTGCTAGCATTGGCCTTTCTGCTGTTGTCAGTGCCACTGTGGGATGCTTGAGGTAGCACTGGTGGCTGTGGGTCAGCCACCTTACCATCAAAGCTTGTGAAGATACCATGCCGAGCATTGGTTACGCTCTCCTCGGAGCAAGCCTGGCATTGTCAGTGGTCCGCTACCCGCTTTCCCCGCTCATCCGTTACACTTATACTGTATACAAAGCTTCTGAAAGCTGTGTAATTATTATGTGATCATTCCCAATGTCCTATATTGCTGCATGATTAAGCAGATGTCACGTCAAGGGAGGTGCAGTGAGCCCTGACTGGAACCCAGCCCACTGGGTTCCAGTGCCAGACACTCCAGGATGCCCAGATAACACGGAATCATGAAATTCTTTTAATACTCGTAGCCGGAACTGAGTGGGGACAAAGAGCTTCGAAACGGGACAATTAGCAGGTCTCATATCCTGGTGGGTCTTAATCTCAGTGGCTAAATCAGGGGAAATAGCTGAGACAACAGTCTTCTTAGGCAATATAGGTACTGGATACTCCTGGGAAGCGTGGCTGGCACAGAAGCTTCTAGATAGATCATCAGCCTTCACATTTTTAGAACCAGGTCTGTAAGTAACAACAAAGTTGAAGCGCGTAAAAAATAATGCCCAATGTGCCTGGCGTGGATGCAACCTTTTAACACTCTCTAAAAAGGTAAGGTTCTTATAATCGGTAAAGACCATGACCTGATGCTGGGCACCTTCGAGGAAGTGGCACCATTAAACGAACCCCCACTTAATGCCAAAAAACTCCCGGTTCCCCCAATGTATAATTTCCCTTTTTCGCGGGGAAAAAAATTTACGTGAAAAAAAGGGCCAAGGGCAAAGTTGTCATAGTAGGGCCCCCCTATATAAGACCGCCCCTGGCCATATCGGAAGCATAAACCCTCAACGAAAAAGGGTTTGTATGATCTTTTTGAATCCCAAATACAAAAGCTTATACAAAACCGTTAAAGCTTTTAAAACCCTCTATGGCCTGGGTTGCCAATTCTGAACTTCCCCCCCTTCTTAGTTGTCATCAAGGGGCCAAGTAAGGACAAAAAATTACAAAAAAATTTTTTTGGGTTTTGTAATTAGAAAAACCTTGGGCCCGTTGGGGGGCCCTTCGGGGATAAAAGGGGGGACCCAATCGAGAATAGCCTGAATTTTACGGGGGCCCATACGAAATGAGTTGGAGTCAGGATGTCCCCAAAGAAAAGTACCCCCTTTTGAAACCCCGAAAACACATTTTTTAAAGTTAACAAAAAACTATTTTCCTTAGGTTTTGCATACCTGTGTACGTTTTAACATGAGCGCCCAAAAATCTTCAAATAGTTTTAAAATGCATCCGGAAAAACACCAAAATACGAAACCCCAATGATTCATGGAAAACTCTTTAAAACCAGTTTCAAAAACACCGCAGGAGCATTCCCAAAACCCCAAAAGGGCAAAAACCAGATACTCAAAAGACCGTAGGTGTGTTAAACGGGGTTTTTCCCCCCCATCTCTTCTCGGATACGGATGAGGTTTGGGCCCCCCCTAAGGTCCAATTTGGGAAAAACCCAAACTTTTCCCCTGGTTTGTTTAAAAGATCAGGGATCAAGGGTAACAGGTATTGGTTTTTACCGTTATTTTATTCAGTTCAGGGAAATTAGGCATTAGGGGCCCCCATCCTTTTTTCCTACAAAAAAAACCCCCCTGGCACCCTTGGGAGACACCAAAGGGTGGATATCCCCCTTCTATGAGCTTTCTGAAATTTTTTTTGCTTCATGTATCTTCGGGACCAGAAGTTATATTCCCCCCTTTTGGGGAAACCTCACTCCGGGGGCAATGGCCCAATGGCAAGTCGTAAAATCTATGAGTGGTAGTATCACCGACTGTTTTTGGAAAATACTTCAGCAAAGTCACGAATGAAAAAAAGGAATCTCTCCACTCAGTATTCCCCCGTAGGTAGGGAGAAATTGTAACACACATTGTCCCCCCTTTGTAATTCACCCGAATTCCAGTCAAACACGGGTTGTGTTTTTTAAAGCCCCGGGCAGCCCCCCAAAAACCCCATACGGGCAGCCCTCCATGATAAATAGAAAAACCCTTTTTTAGTATGTAGGGTCACCACCTCTCCAGTCAGGGGTACCCAAAGTTGGATTGTGCCCCCCAGCTAGTGGGGTCAATAGCACAACCCAAAAGGAATCAGATACGGTCTCCAAGGTAGGCCCTTAGCGTTACGAAGACTCATCAACAAAATTAGAAGCTGATCCAGAACCACAAACCATCCCGAACCAGACAGCGAAAAATATGAAATCTTAACTGGGAAACGCAAAAATTTTTGGTACAAAAAGGAAATACCTGTTCGCCTTGGTGATCTTCCCCGCAAATCACCCCCGGCACTGTAGTCTTTCCCCGGCCCCGGGCTTCCCCCTTTTGGAGACTCCCTTTTTCCATCCTTGCCCCCAGTAAAAACATAATCCCGGAGAGCCCCAGACGTCCTAAGGTCGCTGGCAGCAGTTTTTTCGAAAAACCCCCACTTTCATGGGCTCCTCAGAATTTATATCGGAAACAGGGGGTAGAGAGGTGGGCCACCCGGGGAAAGGGAAAAATTTTCCGACGTCTTCCCTAAAAAAGTTGTCCAACAACGGCAGAGCTATAGGCCTCTCTAACATTCCCGGGATGGGTAACCACCAAAAATATCCTTCACATGGTCGACTAACCCTAACTAAACCGAATCTAAAAAAGGCTGGGGCGTTTCCCCCCGACGGAACACACCAGGGCTTTATTCAGGCAATACTCCTCCCCCGTCCCCTTTTACCCTGTTCAAAAATGGCACTGAGCCTTGACCACAGCTTCCCTATAGGGTCATCAAAAGTATGTCTAAAAAGACAAAGAACCTGTCCTGGGAAAAAAGTTTGGCAATCGGGGGTAACGAAAAAATCCCACTCTGGGGGGGGACCCCCGAAGTAATACATAACAATTCCCCATCTCTGCTCCCCCATTGCCCGAGGTTACTGGGCGGGGGCTTAAAATACAGGCACTCCTTCCCTAAGAGTCAAAAAAGCCCTTCCTATTTTCCCCGAAAACCTGTCAGGCAAAAATGAAAGGGGGTTCCCCCAAAAAGGGGGAGTTGCGCAGGGGCCCCCCGACTTTTGGGGAAATTTTTGCGTTTTCCCCCAGCGGGCCGATCCTGGACTAGCGGGTTTTTGCCCCTTCATCTGCTCTACCCGAGCTGCATGGGGTTATAGTGAGGTAGAGCAGTAAAGGTTTGGCCTTGATAATGTCCTAAGGGGGAGGTACAGGAGCCCCCGACTGGAACCCCGCCCCCTGTCCCCGCCTACTTGATGTGTGCCCTGGCGGAAAACGCCAAACCCCGGGCGACGTCCCTGCGCTGCCAGAAATGCGGGGGGCCGTCATGTGGAAGAATAGGAAAAACAGTCCGGGTCCCCAAAAACAATCAGGAACGCCAAGCACAAAACAGAACCCGAGGGATAAAAAAAAAACAAAACCTAGGTAAACACGAACAGAAGTGAGGTACAAAATCAGAATGCAAGACAGGGCAGGAAAAAAACAGAGTCTGGTACACGGATAACAAAACACAATAAAAGCCCAATCAAGGAGCCCGGAGAATATACAGGCGCTGACTCTCACGGAGTTTAAATTTTGATTTCCCGGGTACGCCCCCCGCAGGGTTGGACCCCCCCTTCCCCGGGCTGCGATCGAGCGCCGCCAAGCCCTGACAGCAGATTTGCATTTCATAAGTGTTGAAAAGCTGGGAAACAATTAATATGTAAGTATGCTGTATAATAAATTGGGCACTTAGTTTACTCACTGTTGCACTGCTTCTATACATACAATATGTACATGAACCAAGTGTGGCCTCCACAGTGATTGATTTGTAACCAAGCATTCATGAATAGCAATGATGTCGAGCTGAAATGCTAGCCAAGTCCTGAGTCTATATGTGTCAGAGAATCATTGTATTATCTTATGTAACCAATATGTTATGTGTCATAACTGCAGAAATTGTTACCCAGCTTTCTAAAAGTTTCCAAATATTTCATATTTGTCATGCATTGATACATTTCCAAAAACCTTTTTTCTAGCAATTATTCAAATTGGTACTCAGGGCCTGCAACGCTGTCACGGGGCTAAGCGTAATTATTTATCTCACAAAAATTTTTCCCCCTCAAATTTTTGGTAAAATATTGATTATATCTTTTCAGGGAAAAACATAAAAATTGACTTTTATTACAATGTAAAGTAGTCAAATCACTTTGGTAAATTTACTTTCAGAAAAACTCCACACAACCCTCATGTCAAACCATTGCAAAAAAAAAGTAAGTACATCCTTGCCCCAAAAAAATTGTCCCCAAAAATGTCAATATTTTTTGGTAGCCAACATTTTTTAGCACTGCCTTAATTTTCCCTTGGACGGAGTTCACTAGAAACGCACAGGTTCGCCTTTGGGAAAATCCTTTTTTCCCTCCTCCATGACTACAACATAGCTCCCCCCACTTTCCCTTTTTGAGAAGCCCCCCAAATGCTCAATAGAGTTTAAGGGGGGGTTTTTGCCAAAAAAAGCTTTTCATGCCTGGTTTACCCACTTCATTTTTTAAAGTCACAAAAGGGGGTATGTTGTGATTTGTTTGAGTGCTATATTTTTTCCCCACCCATTTAATTAACATGTCTTTTTCCCATGTGCCCAGTGTGCTTTAGTCAAAAAAGGTTGTTATTATTTTTGTGATAGCAAATTTTTATAGAAAGGGGTTAAAGCACATCGTCTTTTTGCATGGTTTTCCCCCCTAGTTTAAAAAATCCCTACTTTAAGAAAAACCAAGTGGAATTTTTTTTCAAAAATTTTTAAACCTGATTGAGGTTTCCTTTTTTTTTAATTATTTACATTTTTGACTAATTATGTAGGGGGACAGGAGTAAATGAAGCACCTGGGGGTTTAACACTCCTCAGCAGTGAGTGTTGTATTACTAAGCAGGGAATAGGCTGACAGTATGCGAAGGAGAGGGGAAGTTCTGGCATTGCAACCCCAAAACGAAAGGGGCTTCCCCAATGGTCGAATTCCCTGGGGAAGAGCTGTACACTATGGATCACTAGGTAGAAGCTAAAACAAAAATGGTCCAGAAGTTTTAATAATGATGAATGGTGAAAACATTTATTATTTAATTTGCAAAATTTTCCCCCCAATTTTTTTCTTTATGGCAAAACCCCTTTAAGTCTGGAAACATGTTTGGCCAGCTCAGCCAATCCACTTTGCTAACGGTATACAAAGTTCATTCCATTAACATGGAGCTTCTAAAATGCGCAGTGAAAATGAGCAGTGAAAAGGTGCACGTTTTATCGAAGTTGGCCAGTTCAGCACCATTACCCTCATTTTTGTTAGCAAGGCAGTGGTTGTCTAGGAGGTGTAGTTGGGGTTATTATCCTGTTGGAATACTGCCCTAAATCTCTGTTTCTGAAGGAGAGGACAGCTTGCTTCAAATGTAATACTTGTTTTCCCTTTTTGGTTCCCTAATGAAATGGCTCCCAAGTGGGAGCACTCAGTCCCAAACCATGACACTTCCAACACCATGCTTGTTTTTTAGGGAAAACCCCACTTGTTTTTTTTTACTCTCATGGGGTTTCCACCACAACACACGATTGACACCATCTGAACCAAATAAATTTACCTTAGTCTGCATGTTGTCAACAACTTGTTTGAGGGTTTTTTTTATAAACTTCTGTCCAGGGAATAGCCTTTAAAACAAAAATTGCAGAAAGCTTACAGAAGGGGGGAATCGACCTTCGGTGTCTCCCATGGGGGCAGGGTTTTTTTTTTTTAAAAAAAAAGGAGGAGGCCTTTTTCAATGATCTTTAAAAGAGTATTCCCTTTGGGACGACAGCCCTGTTTTAAACAATTTGATGCATTCCCCAAAAATATGTTGAGCACTGACAGGCTGACCCCCCCACCCCTGTAAACCTCAGCAGCAGTGCTGGCACACTATACGTTAATTTCAAAAAACAATCTCTGGATATGATGCTCAGCACGTGCCTCAATTCTTTTTGGCAACTAGGCAAGTGTTCGAGGGGACCTGTCTTTGTTAAATGCTGTTGGGCTTGGGCCACGTGTGCAGTCAGTGTCAAGCCTTTGGCAAACTTTTTTTTTTTTAGCCCAGGGCCCCCCCTTTTTTTTTAGACCAATACTTTTTTAGATCCAAGGGGCCATGTTAATTCCTTGATCAGGATGACAAACTTTTTTTGATTTTCAAAAATTTAACACATCTGCTCCTCATTCACACATGAGACCTTGTAACTCTAACAAGGGAAAATTGAAAATTGGGCACAATTTGTCCATTTTCACTTAGGGGTGTACTAACTTTTGTTTTAGACATTGAAGGTTGGGTTTTGAGTTATTTTTAAGGACACACCAAATTCTCACTGTTATACAAGCAGTACACTGACTTCAGTGTTGTTCCTTAAAAAGATATAATGAAATATTTACAAAAATGTTAAGGATATTCTCACTTTTGTGAGATACTGTATATACTGTAGCTCTCTCTGCAGCACTGTATAGAAATTCTTATCACTTACTTGGTCCTTGTCACCACTGGGTTCACTGTCTAAATTCAAGATTAACCTATTACTATATATATTTCAGTGTTTTGTGTTAAAATTGTAGAAATATATTTTCCTGAAAAACAAAAATCTGCAAAAGAAATGCCGTCCCAGGTTTTTGAAAGGCAATTCTACGTAGCCTGGAACAATTTGTAGCTATGCAGGGTATTTTTTGCAGCATTTTTGGATGCTGCTGATCTCTGTTACAGCTCCACAAGGTTTGTTACACAGCTTTCACAGGACCGAAAAAGCAAATGTACCTAGCAATGGCATGACTTGGTAGCTATGAGGAGAATTTTTCCTGGCAGATTTGTTATTCAGCAGATCTCTATTATAGCTCCACATAGTTTTTCCAGAACCATGAAGGGCAACTTTGCCTAGCTATGGCATGACTTGGGAGAAAAAAGGAGTATTTCTCTTGATTTTCTTACATATGAAACTCAGAGAAAGCTATTAAAAGCTATGAGTAATATTTTATCTTGAGAACAAAAGCCAAGTTCTAGTACAGTAAATATGATACAGGAAAAATAAAATGCAGCCCACCAATGATTATATACTGTAGATGGGTATATAGATATACCTTATATAGATAACTGATCAAGGTCAGACATTTTCTTATAATGTTGCGCTTCAGATTCAGGTCTGGCTGATCTAACTAGACACAAACTTTGCCGGCGATGGTATTAAAATCAGGCAAACAATTGACAGCTTACAAGTCAGACAGGAAAAAGGAAGTGTATTTTTCAGGATGTACTTCCTTTTTCCCAGCCTAACTGATAAAACAAAAACCAAAATTTTTTTCCCCCTTTTTTTTTCGCCATCTCCAGCAAATCTTCAAAGTACAACACTAATTTGTTGCAATATTGCAATATTGAGAGCTTCTAAATGACATTCAAACATCAGAAAAAGAATACAATCTTTTTACTGAAAGGGGGTTTTTTCCCCAAACAAGGATTGCTTTTTTTTTTAAAAATCTTTGCAAAAACAAGTCCCTTTGCAATATTTTTCCTTAACATGCCTACCTATTTGAATATCCCCCCCTTGTTTTGGGCTGCCTCGCTCCTCAGGTCCTATAGCTTACAGCCCTTTTTTTTTGATCTCTCATGATAGGCTGGTACACTGGTTGCAAGCTACAGATCGGGTTCAACTTTAGGTAGTAAAAGCCCTAAAACACCCCCCGAATTCAAATGAAACCACGAAAACAGGACTGAGGCAAGATGAATCACTATAGTGAGACAACCCCTTTAAAGGGAAACTGTCAGCAGTATTATATTTCCTAATCTGAGAATACTGTTTAATAGCTCTAAAGAATCTAAATAATGTTAGGCTGTCTGGTGTAAGAACACGGTTTCATTAAATTGCAGTGTACCTTATGCTAGAGATCATGAGTAGGAGGGCCGATGTAATCATGAGATACATTAAGAACTCCTACTTCCTGTTGCCGCCACTGCCGCCTGCCTCTCATTGACAAGTTTCTCTATATACGGCTGATGGAAAAGAGCTGTCAAACACGGAAGGTGGGGGAAAGTATTATGAGTGCATCTCATTAACATATCAGACTCTTCCCCGCCATCTTAGTACGTAGCACTGCGATAATAAGCCGAGTTCAGCCAAAAGGCTAAAAAAGGCTCTTTCATCCCCTACACTCCAGCTCAAAAGCATTAAAAGTGTCCTGCCATTCCCGTGATGGGTTCCCTTTTTTTAAAACCAAACCATTGGGTGATGACAGCTGCCCAGACATAGAATGGAATTATTTGTCTAATCTAAATGTGGTACATGGAGATAATCACGATCATGATAACTGGTTGAGACACAAGCATGTACAGTATAGAATATGAGCATGCAGTTTCCACATATCGGGAAGGATAATAATGTAATTATAGGTGCTTCATTTTTTAGAGCAGAAGGGTATGTTAAAAGGCCGCCTCACTGAGAGAAATGTAAACCTCCCCATGGTTGCGTGTGAATGCCTCTGTATTCCTTGGCCTTTTGTTATGAATCATGCTGGGGTAGTGCCCACGTCCCTAGTATTTTTCTCTTTAGGGAATTCATTTGTGAAGTTGTAGGGGATGGCTTTCTTACCACCACCCGGAAACATATTTTCAATTTAAATCTTCTGAAAATTTGTGATTGCATATTTCTTGCTTTCAAAGGCAACGGTGAATAAGCTGAGTAGTTCTGAATAGTAAGCATTTTAATAAGATGGACACAATGGAAACTAAAAAAAACATATCGATCCCCCGATACATGAATGGGTTCCACCAAGTAAACAAATTATGACTAATGCAAAGTGATCTACTTTGTGGGCCCCATCTAACAGCAGATCTTTTTTTGGAACCTGTGATACTGTGAATTCATTGCGAAGATTGACACATCCCATAAGGAATAAATCAGAATGTCAATGGTACAACCCAACACAATTGATTTTTAATGTACCCTTTAAAACATTCATAGCCATTTAGGTACCAAATACTCTATATAAATGTGGTTCATTTTGCACGTATGTGCATAGTAACTACAAATAATTTTACCTGTAACAGAATAATTGAAGTGTTTGCCCATTTAATATCAGAGTTTATATTTCAGGATCTCAACCATGAACATTTGCATTGTGTATTGTAAATGCCATTTGGGTACCTATATGACTCTAAAAGTGAGTGCATTGACAGTAGTTCTTACTTTCCATCTCCCTCAAAATAATAATATTAATAAAAATAATAAGTGCCAATATATTCCAAAGAACTTCACAATGTAGAGGATACAAGTAGAGTCAAAATGTCATGATCATGCCTGACAGAGCCTCAGCTTTGGGCTCTGGTCGCCGACCCGGGGTCCGTTTCAAACGGAAAACCCTGGTTTCTTACATGATTGCTTGGAATTTGTATTCACTAGTGTGAACTGTGTTTTCTCACTGTTTGCTTGATTGATTTCTGGCCAACGCCCTGGCCAGGAATCCTCCAGCACTCTTTGAGTTAAATGTTTTCTCCTTTTTGATTTGACAACCTTTCTGTTTCCTATCCGGTCTGGTTTTTTCTTTCCACCTATGACCTCAATTCTGCCTTCCTTGGTTCCCTATTTTAAAGGATCCCCTTTCTTTTTTCCATCTTTGCCCGCTATAGAGGGTCCTTTTGCATATTGCTATTTTGCCTTCTGTATTACTTTCTGGTATCTGACCCTGCTGTGCTAAATGACTTCTCTCTCGCTTAGTGATTTTTGTACTGCTGGCTGCCCGACCGGTATTTTGACCCTGCTCTGCTACTGACTTCTCTTCTCTCAGTGATTTTTTTACTTCCCGCTCCCTACCCCGGTATTTACCTGGCTAGTCTGACCCCTTTTTTTATTGTGTTCTATCTTTGTTTGTCTGGTGTCCTGTGTCTGCACTTAAATTAGTTGTAAGCTCCTGTCTTCTGGTTGGGGCCGACCTATTAAGGAGTCGGGCACCCCAAAAGGCAGGGACAGTGGTTGGGACCAGTATCAGGGCCTCACTCTGTTTGTGTCTGTTTGTGTGCCACTGACTGGTCCCTGACACAAAAACAATGAAACATAGTAAAATGCTATTGCCAGATCACACACAATGTGAGAGGGTATTGCTCACAAGAGCTTACAATCTATGTAGAGGTGAGACAAAAGGTGTGAAGTGCTTGGTTTCCACCATACTTCAGCCATGTTTTATAACTACATGATAATATACATGAAAGTGGATGAACCTGCCACTCAGACAGTACATCCATATACAGATAAGTGCCTGTGAGCAGTGTCAAACTGACCCACTGGAGGATCCTCCAGTGGGCCCCCGCGTCCAACAAATATTCTGCCACTTTTTAGATGTATGTGCATCCTGAGGATACATGTATCGTAAGAAACATGCCACCGAGGTCGCTGCCCACAAGGGAATTACCAGTTCCTCAGTGGGTCTTGAGCTCCATGGCTTGTTTCTAACTGTATAAGCTTTCTCGGGAATTGCATACAGGTAAAAACTATTAAGGTTAACAACTATTACAGTTGCCAAAATATTTCCAGCGGCTACTAGCAAAGACTACGGTCCACAGTGCGCATGATGTATCTCGATCATTCTTCAGGCTGTTTTCAATAGCCAAAGATGTTAGACATAAACCTGATGGCTTATGGCTCTAGAAGACACCGGGATCAGCGTATCGGCATGATGAATACCTACATGGGGTCTATATGACTACCTACACATGTCTATACACCTACCTCCAGGGGGCCTATACATTTAACTACAGGGGCCCTGCCTACCGACAGGGGACTTTATACCTATAGTGTGTCTACCTACTTGCAGAGGCCTATTTATTTATCTACAGGGGGTCTTTATCATTAGGGGTCTATGTAACTACCTACAGGATGCCAAGGTGAGAAGAGGTTAGACTAATTTTTACTGAGATGGTTAATATAATTGGTCAGTGTAATGTTGTTTCTTTCAAAACTACTAAAAAGGTGTTCATCTGTTGTCATCTGTTGACCTAACACTTATACAATTACATCTGATCTCTTGATGGATTTTTTGATTAGTCTTTGGTGGAAGCTGTTGGAGTTATGTAGGCCGATACATTGTCGATTCAGGGATGCTTATATTAAGCAATTTTTAATTTTCTATTAGCTAAGTTCCATGCATAAATAGTTAAATATTATGTTAAAGTTTATGGTGGGATGAAATTCCTTACATTTTTTATGGACTTTCTTTGATTTTTGTATAGTTTCTGTGTGAGTCAGCCTGAATGATCCAGGTGTTATCTCTGTAGAGGAACTAGGCCAAGGGTTTGATGGATCAGGATGCCATCCAGATATTTTACAGTTTTGCCATAAAAATTGGCATATTGCTGTCCATTTTACTGCCCATGGCAGTTCTCATCTATTGTAGGTTTATTTCTTTGCCAAACGAGAAATAATAATGTCTAGGGATAAATGTGGTAAGTTGTAGAACAGGCTCAGAAGCAATTTCATTAGCCTTCTTATGTGATATGTTGAGATACAAAGATTCCAGATCCATCTTGTAGAGCATGCTTCTAGTGTATTCTGTCCTAAAAGTGGTTAAAGAATGTAAGCCAAGTCCTCTGGCAGACATACTTGTACTCTGTTGAGTGATTGATATTGTGTGATAATTATGGTAAGTGATGAAAGATTGAAAATTCAATAAACTGTCTCTTGATTTATCGCATATTGGCCAGGAAGTCCTAGAGTGAAATGAAGTGAAAAAACAAAATCATCAGGCTGAGAAATATTTTCTCTGATCTACTGAGTGTTCCGATATTACAAGTTTTGGTATGTGAATTTAAGTAAGAACCAAAATGTTATACAAAGTAAACAATAAGCTCATCTTCTTGAAGTGTCTTTTAAAACACTACAAGTATGCTGACAAAAGCACTCATTTTTGTCTGTATGAGTAAATATGTGGCGACATATATGATTTTTATGCGCATAATAATAGGTAAATGCGCCCTGAATCTATAAACCCCCGCTTTATGGGGTCTACTTTGGGCTCAGGTAAACCACTTTGAAGTGGTTTACCTGTTCCAGCAGTAATGCCCCTGGATTTGCTTATGAAGCTATAAAGGTAGCTCTAGGGGTTCTAGTCTGACACTCTATAATGTGCCTAATATCGGAGTGCGACCGTCTTAAAAATATAGTGAACGGGGTTCACGCTAGATCTTGGGCTGAAAAGACGCCAGACTTCAGGCGCAGCCCCGGTCATGCACGTCCCCCATGAAGTCTGGCCTGGACCAGGACGTAGATACAAAATTGTCAGATTCCCTATATGTGCCTTCAGTTTAAGTTAATACAAATCTGAACATTGTCTTCATGGTTTTTTGAAATCCAAGAATCTCAATAGATAGAAATGAGGTTTATGATAAAAAATCCAAATTAACTCAGACACATATACTATGCTTTCATCTCATTTCGAAAATAATGCAGGGACAATTGATTGGACCAAGTTGCAATTATTCCATAGATTCATGAAATATGTATATACAGTGACAGAAATCTTGATATATACTAGCAGATAGGAATAAACATCACTTGCTTAGATACCAAACCAAAATAACTAATGCCTCAGTTATGGTGAACTCTAACCACAATGGAGCCCATGAGATTCAGTAGAAAAAATTCTTTGATGATTTTGGGGAGGATGTTTTTGGGGGCAGGATTTTATGCAGGGCGCTGTCTCTACTGAATGGAAGTGTTTGGTCAAAGTATGGTACTGTTATTTGAGCACCACCTTTTTCAAGAACGACAACTAGGCACTGAATTGTAAACTGCATACTATATAACAGTACACCATATTGAAGGTGGCGCCAAGAAAAGGCTATGTAAAGGGCATTCTCTAATTTAAAAGGCTTTCCCCATCTTTGTGTTTTGTTTGTCTAATGTCGATAGGGTGGTCCCCCCCTCGGGACCCTCACTTCTCTGGAGAATGGGCCTCCAAAAATCTCTCATGATGGAGGATCCACTATCCTCACCTGTGACACTCAGCTATACCTGGAACACCCATTGTATTGAACAAACACTTTCAGGGGCCTCTTCTTAAGACAGGTGGAGTTTACAGAGATGGAAAATCTATAGCTTATCCTATCGATATGTTTGAGGTGGGAAAATCGATTTAAAGGGTTCATCGAGGTTACATACAAAACATTACAAATCATTTAGTTAAGTTAAATGATATAGGTGTCAGGAAAAATAACTGTCACATAAACTTTTGTCCTTTCCCCTACGTCCCACTCCCCCGCTCTTCATTTCATCAATATTTCTGGTTATTGTGGGGGTTTTTAAAGTCACTACAATTTTCGAGGGGGAAACTACATTTCACACCTCCCCTTTATTCTTGCCGCTTCTGTGGATTTTTTTGCTCTATGGATGTTCTCGTATTAAAAGTGAGCATGAAAGAAAAAAAAAGATCGATGGTTGTAACTACTAGCAACACGGGATACAACTGAAAACAACCAGTCTATGTGGGTTTAAGGGTGTTGTATAAAAAAACTGTTCATTTTTTGCAAGAAAATTCTGTATATTTGCGAGTTTGTAGTGGCAAATCTTTTTCAGGGGGATATCTTTTATTTGTTAAAAATTATTTAGGTAGCTCGGCTTGTACTGTTATTTGTCCCTTTTTTTGTTTAAACCCAAACTGCATTTTTCCTCCCTTTGGGAGGTATATTTGGGGGATATGCCCTACTTAACCCAAACCCATTGGTTCTGCTTGGCCTTATTTAAATCATACATTTAAATAAATTCCCCCATAGCCTTCCATAGGACAATAACTTATACTGCACAGGGTACATTTTTACTGGGTGCAACAGCATAAAGAAACTGACATTTACTGGCCACCACAGGCTATAGAGACATTCTTTTGGCCTCATGTTAGCTGAATAGGGGCCTACATTTGCATTTGGCATAAGCATCATGAGTTTTTCCTGGGCTTGTGAAGATATGATCCACTTAATGTGATAAAGTAATGTTTATACAAATGCTATTAACAGAAATACATAATTAAAACCTTTTTTTTAGAAAAAATAAGATTCAAGGAAAAGACATTCACAGTTTTTCCAAGTTTTAATACTTGGCAGCTAATTCATTCCTTTCATTTGCAAAGCAAAGCCTTACAATCAATGGATCTTACAGTTTCTCTAAAAAAGACAAGTGCATTATACATATTTCTGAGTGAGTTTGGATATTTTTATACTCAAGATGAACTGTCAAGAATGCGCTTATTTGCATATTACTGCATATGATAATTAGCGATATTACTGCCATTTTTACTATTCATTTTACGCAAGCCATGCGACACTAAAGCATGAAAGTGTCTTTCAAGAGATAACTTTTGAGTTTAATGTAAATTAATGACAACAATTAAGAAATGCACGTTACTAGACAAAATTAATTTAAATTTACTATCAGTTTAAAAACAGTTAAAAGGGGTTTGTAAGGGGAAAAGAACATCTTTACAAGCGGCAAAGGGTAATTATACATATTTGATTTTTTTAAAATTTCTGGGGAAAATAAATTTTGTACAATTATGTCTGACAAAATTGGAGTAAATTTGTTTTGGTGTATGGAGTGAAGGTTGTTCTCCATTTTAGATAGATGTAAAAAGGGGTGGCTCAATCAAACAGGTGGAAAAATCTTTGGGTTTTTCTAGTTAGAAATGTCCCCAAAAGAAAAAGGTGGTTTTGGGATAGGAGCACCGAGGAGCAGGCCCCTAAAGGCCCCGGGTCTTATTCCACCGGGGTGCAGGTTTCCTGGGCCCAAAATACAAAAGTGTAGTCTCCTCATGGCAATGGTTGACATTATTATTATTTATTGTAAAGCGCCATTGATTCCAGGGCGCTGTACATTGAGGGGTTTTTCATACATAACTAAGTCAAACGAGTAAAATAATTTTAATAATGAAAGGGGAAAGACGGGGGGGTTTTTTAGGGGGGGCTTCTTTAAAGGTAGCAAAATTCCCCCGTGTCAAGGGAAATTAGGCAGTGGGGGCAAAAAGGGGTCAAAAAGGAATGGCAATGGAACAAAGGAAAATTGTAAAAAGATGGGGGAAAATTAAAAGAAACCCAATTAAACAATTATGTAAAAGGTAAATTAAAGGTTTGGGGTTTGGAAAAAGGAAAAATCCCCTTAAAACCCCCAATTTTTCAAAAGGAAAAATTTTTTAGGGGGGATGAACTTTTTTTTAAAAAAAAAAAAAACTTTTTATCCCCAAATAATCAACCCCAAAAGATTCCCCTTTTTTTGCCGAATTTAAAACCAAACCTTGGATATTAATTTTTCAAAAAAGGAAAACCCCTTTTTTTTTGTTAAAAATTAACAAATCTTTTCAAATTTTAATTCCCAAATTTTTTACATAAAAACCCCCTTTGATTGGGGGGGGGCCCCCCTTTAAAATTTAGCCCCTTTTTTTTTGGGTGGTGGGTTAAAAGTATATCCGCAAATTTCACTTAGGGAAAAAAATCCCCCAGGGGAAACTTTTCTCCCCCAAAACCCGGGGTTTTCCCCCGGGACCCCCCAAAACCCCCTTTTTAAAAAAACTGGGGCCCCCCCTGCCCCCCGCCCCCTTTTCCCCAATAAATTTTTCTAAAAAGGGGCCCCCCCCCGCCAAATTTTTTTAATTTGGGTTTTGTGAGTAAAAAAGGCCCCCCAAAAAATTTTTTCCGGGGAAAAAATTTTGCCTTTTAACCCCAAAAATTTTTTTTTTGGTTTCACAGTGCCCCCATTGGTTCATGAATTTCCCCCGGGGCAAAATTTAAGTTAAATTTTGAATTTTTAAAAAACAACATTTTTAAAAAAAAGTAAACTTTTCCCGGGGAAACCAATTTTAAAAAGGAATATAAAAAAAAAGACCAGGTTTTAAAAAAAATTTTAAAAGTTTTTAATTTGGGGCGAAAAAAAGCGATGGTTTTTTTCTGGGGGCCCCAAAAAGGAATTAAAAAAAACCCTAACAAAATTCATTAAAGTCTAAGGGGAAAAAAACCCCTTTTTCCAATTTAAAAATTGGGATAAAATTGATAAATATTTTTAAAAAAAAAACTTTTTAAAAATTGCTTTAATTATTTTTACAAAAAGTGTCAAAGGGGGCCCAAAAAGTAACAATTTTAAAATGCATGTTTATTAAAAAACGTATTTTTTTTAAAAATCTTTTTGATTCAATTCTTTTCGATTCCCCCGCCCCTTTTGCCCAAAAAAATTACCCTTTTTTTATCCCTTTTTTCCTTTACTTCCCAAAAAAAAAATTATTTCCCCCAGCTTTTGGGGGTTTCCAAATGGTTTTTTTAAAAAAGTAATAAAAATAAAGGGAAAAAAAAATTAATGGGTTTTAAAATTTTTTTTAAAACAAAATTTAAAGGGTTTCCGTAATTTACCTTTCGGAAGGGTATTTGTTTTTTTTAAATTAAATTCATTTGGATTTTGCCACCTTCTTCCCCCCAAAAAATTTTAATTTTCTTTAAGGGGAAAAAAAATTTAAAATAGAAATTCTGCAGAAAGAACAAAAACATGAAAATTTTTTCCTTTTTTTTTTAAAAAATAATTAAAACAAAAAAACCCGGGTGCGGAAAAAAAAATTTTGGGGTTTTCCGTGGGATATTAAAAAGGGGGCAGAAAAAAATCGGGGCTTTTTTTTTCGGGCAAAGTTTTAAATAATGGAAATTTAAAATAAAAGGGGGGGTTATAAAATGGGAAAATTTTAATTTTTTCACGGGGAAATTTTTTTTTTAAAAACATGGGCCTTCAATTTTAAACCAGGGGAAAAGTTTGTATTTTTAGGGGCAAGCGTTTAAAATTTAGGGGAATGTGAATTAAAAAAATTAAACATTTTTGGATTTTTTTTAAGGCCGGGGAAAAATTAATTTTTGAATCAAAGGGGGAAAAAATTTTATTTTTTTTCAGGGAAACTAAAAATTTTTTAAAAAAAAGGGGGGAATTTTTTTTTAATTTTAAAAATTTGGGGAAAAGGTTATTAAATTTTCGGGGCCTTGGGGGGGTTTTTTTGTGGGGCTGGGGCCAAAACTGGGTTTTTTATGAAATAAAAAGCCCCAAAAAATTTTTTCCAAAAATGGGTTTGGGCAAGCCCAGAATTATAACTTTGAAGCATTTTTTGGGGGTTTTTTAATTGGGAAACCTACCAATTGGGGATCCCCGGCCCAAAAAGTTACGGGAATGAAAGGGGTTTATTCCCGCTTTAAAAGGAAATTTATGGGTTTTTCCCCTTTTTTTAATTTTTAAAGGGGTTTTGGGGATTTTTAAAGGGCATTTGGTTTTAACAAAAGGGGCAACAGGATTAAAAATTTCCGGGCCCCCAAATTTTTCTTTAAAATTTGGGGGAATTAATAAATTTTTAAATTTTTGAAAAAAAAAAATTTAAAAATTTGATTTTTAAAAACAAGGGGCAAAAAAAATAAAGGATAAATTTTTTTTAAAATTCAGGGAAAAAATTTTTTTTAATTTTTAAAACCCCCCAAAAAATTTTATTTTTTAAAAAAAAACTTTTTAAACAAAATTTCTTTTTTTAAAAATTTCAAGGAATTTTAAAAAAATCCTAAGGTTAAGGGAAAAGGGAAAACAAAAACCCCCCCTTTTGTTTTAAAGACCCCCCTTTTTTGGGCCCCCCCCTAATTTTTAAAAAAAAAGGGGTTTACCCCATTTTTCAATATAAAATTTCCCCTTTTCAGGTTTTTTGTTTTTAAAGGGCAAAATTTTTTGGGGGGAATTGGGTTTAAAGGGGCATTTTTTGGGGTTTAAACCCTAAAGTTTGGATTTTGTTGTTTTATCAGGGAAAAATTGTGTATTAATAATCATCAGGGAAACTATACATTTATAATCATCAGGGGCACATTTTGTATTTATAATCATCAGGTCAACATTGTATACTTATAATTATCAGGGACACATTGGGCGACGTGTATGAATGGGACTGCGCCAAATATCTGGTGTCTTTTCAGCCTGATATCAGGCACAGCCCCATTAATACATTTTCAAATCTAGAACCGTAGCGAAGCTATAGATTTATAACTATGCTACAGCATTTCTAGGCACATTACAGTTGGAACAGGCGTACCACTGTGGTATACCCGAGCCAGAAATGTCGCCCGAGCGCTGGAATGAGCCTGATTTATGACCCGCTGTAAACGCCAAATTTCATGCATGTCGCCCATAGTATTTATAATTATCAGGGGCACATTGTGTATTTATAATCATCAGGTACACATTTGTGCATTTATAATCAACAGGGGCACATTGTGTATTAATAATCATCAGGGACACATTGTGTCTTTAAAATCATCAGGGACACAGTAAGTATCTATAATCATCATGAAAACTTATATTTATGATCATCAGGGCATATTGTGTATTTAAAATCATCAGGGACACAGCAAGTAATAAGCAGGAATACATTGTGTATTTAGTCATCAGGGAAATGTTTTACATTTCTAATCATCAGGGGCACATTGTGTATTTATAATTATGAGAGAAACATGTATTTATAATCATCAGGGGTACATTGTATATTTATAATTATCAAGGCACATTGTGAATTAATAATCATCAAGGATCTCACAAGGCATTATGGGAAAGGAGCTGAGAAGCTCAAGCGCCCTCTATTGAATGTAACAGATCCTCAATTTACTGCCGACCCACTGAATCTTTAGAAAGGAAAAGGGATATTAGCCAAGCCAGTATCAATCATCGACATACAGCTGTTTCAGGGTTTTGCCCCTCATCAGTGCAGAGCAGAGTGTACTGGCTGGGAGGCAATGAGTGGCTCAGAAAGGGGAACATCTCTCCTTGGGGATAGCACCATAAAGATGTGTGGAGTTTTGAAATGGCCTTTTCGCCCTCCACTAAACACCTGCATATCATAAGGCATTATAAGAAAGGAGCTGAGAAGATCAAGCGCCCTCTATTGGATGTAACAAATCCTCAATGGCTTCCGACTCACTGAATCTTTAGAAAGCAAAAGGGATATTAACCAAGACTGTATTACTCAGCTGTATACAGCTGTTTTGGTGTTTTGCCCCTTATCAGTGCAGAGCAGAGTCACATTGTGTATTAATAATCATCAGGGACACATTATGTATTTATAATCATCAGGGACATACTATATACTGTATTTATGATCATTAGGGAAACATTATATATTTATAACCATCAGGGGCACATTGTGTATTTATAATCATCAGGGACGCAGTATGTATTTGTAAAAAGCAGGGATACAATGTATATATATAATAATCAGGGAAATATTTTATATTTATAACCATCAGGGGCATATGGTCTATTTATAATTCTGAGGGATACATTGTGAATTTATAATCATCAAGGACACATTGTGTATTGTAGATTGTAAGCCTTCGCGGGCAGGATCTCTTTCCCTCTGTACCTGTTGTTAGTCACAGATTGTCACTATTGTAATTGTTTGACTTATGTTATGTATGTAACCCCCTAAATGTACAGCGCCGTGGAATCAATGGCGCTATAAAATAAATAATAATTTATAATCATTAGGGACATATTGTGTATTTATAATCACATTATACACATTCTTTATAGTGATCAGGGACACAGTGTGTATTTGTAATTATCAGGGGCACACTGTATATTTATAATCATCGGGGCAAAGTGTGCATTTATAATTATCAGGGGCACATTATGTATTTATAATCACATTATACACATTCTGTATAATTATCAGGGGCACAGTGTGTATTTATAATTATTAGAGGCACGGTGTGTAATAATAATCATCAGGGGCACAGTGTATATTTATAATTAGAGATGGGCGAATTTCTCAAAAATTCGGTTCGGTCACTTCGCCGAATTTTCCGACAAAATTCATTTCGGGCCGAATTACTTTGGCACGAATCGCGTTGAAAACAGTTATTTCCAGGCTGCACAGAGCCTGCAGGGTGCTGTAGAATGTTGTGCCATGCTTAAATATGCAGAGGGAGCTTGGTTTGGTCTTCATACAATGTTCTGTTTTAGTATGACACGCACATGACTGCCGCCGCTCTTAGAATCGCTTCACTATAAAATTCCTTGGGCACTTAAGGCTAGGTTCACACGGCTTAACTGCGGGATGTAATTACGTCCCGCAATTACACCGTGTGGCCGGGAGCGGGAGAGGGAGCGGGGGGCCGGCACTTCGCTAGAAAGTGATATGTCAATTATCTCCACGCCCGGCGGATTCGCCGGGCGGGGAGAGGAGACGTAATCCATAGTTCTCTATGAGAACTGTGGATTACCGTAGTTACTGGGACGGATTCAGCCCGTAATTGGCGCACTTCGGCGCGTAATTACTGACTGAATTACGTCCCGCAGATGGCCGTGTGAACATGGCCTAAAAGGGCAAAACTGACCAAAAAACTGCAGCGGGAATGTTGCCTGATAAAGTCATGTCAGCGAAAGCTGGAAAAAAAACAAGCTGAGAGCTCAGGTGGCAACATTAGTGACAGAGTGTGGAGGTGATGGCGGCAGGCACAGCAGCATGAAGTCAGAGAGAGGCACAATGACATTCTGGAGGTGGCAAAACAGTAATAGGCCACAGAGTGGCACAATGACACAGTATGGAGGTTACAGCAGCAGCCACAGCAGCAGCATGAGGTCAGACAGTGGCACAATGACATTCTGGAGGTGGCAAAAACAGGAGTAGGTCACAGAGTGGCACAATGACAGAGAGTGGAGGGCATGGCAGCAGCAGCATGAGGTCGGTCAGTGACACAATCACTTTCTGGAGGTGGCAAAAACAGGAGTAGGCCACAGAGTGGCACAATGACACAGTGTGGAGGTAACGACAGCAGTCACAGCAGCAGCATGAGGTCAGACAGTGGCACAATGACATTCTGGAGGTGGCAAAAACAGGAGTCGGCCACAGAGTGGCACAAAGACAGAGAGTGGAGGTCACGACAGCAGCCACAGCAGCAGCATGAGGTCAGTCAGTGGCACAATGACATTCTGGAGGTGGCAAAAACAGGAGTAGGCCACAGAGTGGCACAATGACACAGTGTGGAGGTCACGACAGCAGCAGCATGAGGTCAGTCAGTGACACAATCACATTCTGGAGGTGGCAAAAACAGGAGTAGGCCACAGAGTGGCACAATGACACAGAGTGGAGGTCACGACAGCAGCAGCATGAGGTCAGGCAGTGGCACAATGACATTCTGGAGGTGGAAAAAACAGGAGTAGGCCACAGAGTGGCACAATGACACAGTGTGGAGGCTGGCAGCAGCAGCATGAGGTCAGACAGTGTCACAATCACATTCTGGAGGTGGCAAAAACAGGAGAAGGACATAGAGTGTCACAATGACTTAGAGTGGTGTCACGACAGCAGCAGCATGAGGTCAGTCAGTGACACAATCACATTCTGGAGGTGGCAAAAACAGGAGTAGGCCACAGAGTGGCACAATGACACAGTGTGGAGGTCACAACAGCAGCAGCATGAGGTCAGGCAGTGGCACAATGACATTCTGGAGGTTGCAAAAACAGGAGTAGGCCAAAAATCGTTAATGGCCTTTCTCTGTTCATACAGTCGGTCCAACATGTGCAGGCTGGAATTCCAACGGGTGGAAACATCGCATATCAGAGTGTGTTGGGGTAGGCCATTCTGCCGCTGCAATTCGAGGAGGGTGTTCCTGGCTTTGTAGGAATGAATGAAGTGCATGCACAGTTTCCTGGCCATTTTCAGAATGTTCTGAAGATCTGTGGAAGACTTCAGGAACCTTTTCACAACCAGATTGAACACATGCGCCATGCAGGGCGCATGGACCATCCCTCCTCAGTGCAGCGCGGACACCATAGTCCTCCCATTGTCCGTCACCATGGTTCCGATTTGCAGTTGGCACGGAGAAAGCCACACATCGATTTCTTGCTGCATGACGCGGAGCAGTTCCTCCCCTGAGCAAGCCAGGTTGTAGAACTGCGTGACACCGCTGTGCCCTACACATGTGGTATGATGGAACAGTACTTGTGGAGGCTGAGATGATGGTGGTGGTGGTGGAGGAGGAGTAGGCGGACAATGGCGCAGGAGCCGCAGTTTGACAACGTGGAGGAGAAAGCGGCGTCTCCTGTCCAAGTTGTTTGTGTGCCTGGGCAGGAAGCATATTCACCCAGTGGGCCGTAAAGGACATGTACTTGCCCTGACCGTAGTTACAGCTCCAGACGTCCGCATGGCGTGCATCTTGGAACAAACCGATAAGCTCAAGGACTGGCCCACTTTCTGTTCTACCTATTTATGAAGTGCTGGTACTGTCTTTTTGGAAAATAAATTATGGCTTGGAACTCTCCATCTCAGCTCGGCACAAGCCATTAGTTCTCTGAATGGTGCAGAATCCACCATTTGGAAAGGGAGGGACTGCAATACCAACAACTTGGACAGGAGCATGGTCAGCTGCTGCACCTTAGGATGGTTGGACGCATACTGTTGTCTCTTTGCAATCGCCCGCTGAACGACTGCTGGCGCCATGAGTAGCGAGGAGCAGGAGCATCTGGACCGGCAGATGATGTCAAAGAGAAACAGCTCCCTTCTGCAGAGGTGGTGGGAGCCTTGACTGTCTGCTATGGCATGCATGCCACTGTGCTCTGCTGCTGCTGCTGTTGCTGCGGCGGCAGGATTGACCACCACATCTGTGCCACTTTTCTCCCAGGCCACCGGTTGGTGTCTCTGCATGTGTTGACGCAGGGCCGTGGTGCCAACGTTAGCTCCTAAGGCCACGCGTCACTTTCTGCCCACAGATTCTACATATACCCATATTCGGCTCCTCCGGTGTCTTAGCAAAGAACTGCCACACCACCGAGTAGCTGATTTTACCGCCAACGCTCCGCACTGCCACCGCTGCCTCGCTGAGCCCCTGTGCCGCTACTTTCTTGTACCTGCGAAGCGGGTTTTCTAACCCGTGGCCGCTTGGCTCCCAACCTCACACTGCTACTACCCTGCTGACTAATGGGCACACAGCCCACTTGCTGGCTGCGCCGCTGCCTGACGCGCAAGCTGACGCCCTCTTCTCCTGACGATGATGAAGCCCTTGCTTCACCCGGCTCCCAAGTGCGGTCGGCAACATCATCATCAATTTGGGTTTCATCGTCACTGCTGTCCTCATCACCGGTCTTGGTATGCAGAGGCTGACCCCTCACAACATGACCTCCCATGCCACTCTCCACATCTATACTTTGCCGCCTACTGCAAGAAGCAGGGGATATTGGCCCCATTTCTTCGCTGCCAAGTAGCTGCTGACTGCCCTCCTCAAATTGTTCATCCTCGCTATATAGTGGCGCTGAGCCCAGACCACATAGTAGATCTCTGGCTGAGGAACCGGATGGGACAGAGGCGGGCTGAGGACAGGTGAGGGCCGTTGACCCACTCCTGGGCCATGCCAACTAAGGGTTGTGTCTGAGGTTCCCACCGACTCTTGACTGAGATTGTCAGATGTCATCTGGGAGGAAGTGGATGACTTAGTCAACCAATCAAGAACCCTTGGGTTGCTAGTCAGCACACGGCCGCTAGATGACAGTGGCAGTTGTGGCCTCACTGAGTGACCCCTGCTGCGACGTCCCCTTGCTGTGCTGCGACCTGGGCCTGCTCCAGTAATGTTTGTGCCACTGCCACTCGCAGGTGAAGAGCCTGCCACCTCTCTGTCTGACATACTGTTTGTTCTAAAATGTACAGACACTGTTTGATGATGATATCTGTAGATGATAAATACACACCCTGTATTTGACTCCAAATGAACCCAGTACCATGCTTGGGTAACCCTTGGATATAAATTGCGCTCCACAAATGGCCAGGAAAATTGACTTGTAGTGCCGTTTTAAAAACTCTGTTATTTTAACTGAATGTAAAAGCACAAACAGGGTTAATTAACCTTTGGATATGAACTTATGCTAACAGAATTTTTTCTGTGGCGGTGAAAAAGAAAATTTCTTTTACTGATTACAAACTGCAGAAAATACTTAGTTAACCCCTTTGGGTTTAAATTGCGCCAAACAATTGAGCAGCCACAAACAAAAGCTTTTTTGCTGTTACAATGGCGTATTTTTTACGCTACACAACAAGAGAAAAAATTGTAATTAACCGTCGCTTGTGGAATTATGCTACAGGAAAATTGTATTTTTTGGCGGTGAAAAAGACGGTTTATTTTTGTCACTACTGCAAAAACAACGCTTAATTAACCCTGGATGTAAATTGGCCCAAAAGAAATTTAGCAGCCACTAACTACATAGCTTTGTAGCGTTAACAATGCGTATTTTTTACAAACAACAAAAGAGGAAAAATTGTATAATTAACCTTCGCTTGTGAATTATGCTACAGAAAATTGTACTTTTTGGCGGGAAAAACGTTTCTCTTGTAGTCACCACAGCAGAGAAACAAAGCTTAATTAACCCCTGGATGTAAATTGCGCAAAAGAATTGAGCAGCCACAAACTACGAGCTTTGTAGTGTGTTCCAATGAGGTATTATTGACGCTACACAACAAGAGAAAAAATTGTAATTACCCTTCGCTTGTGAATTATGCTACAGGAAAATTGTATTTTTTGGCGGTGAAACAGACGGTTTAATTTTGTCACCACAGCAGAAAAATACTTAGTTAACCCTTGGATGTAAATTGCGCCAAACAATTGAGCAACCACAAAAACTATGCTTTGTAGCGTGTACAATGCGTGTTTTTTACGCTACACAACAAGAGAAAAAATTGTAATTAACCTTCGCTTGTGAATTATGCTACATGAAAATTGTATTTTTTTGGCGGTGGAAAAGACGGTTTTATTTTTGATCACCACAGCAGAAAAACAATGCTTAATTAAACCCCTGATGTAATTGCGGCAAAACAATTGAGCAGCACGAAACTACGAGCTTTGTAGCGTGTTACAATGCGATTTTTTACGCTACACAACAAGAGAAAAAATTTTAATTAACCGTCGCTTGTGAATTATGCTACAGGAAAATTGTATTTTTTGGCGGTGAAAAAGACGGTTTATTTTTGTCACCACAGAAAAAAAAAACAATACTTAATTAACCCCTGGATGTGAATTGCACAAAAGAATTGAGCAGCCCACAAACTACGACTTTTGTTACGTGTTACAATGGCGTATTTTTACGCTACACAACAAGAGAAAAAATTGTAATTAACCGTCGCGTGTGAATTATGCTACAGGAAAATTTTATTTTTTGGCGGTGACAAAGACGGTTTATGTTTGTCACTACTGCAGAGAAACAACGCTTAATTAACCCCTGATGTAAATGCGCAAAAGAATTGAGCAGCCACTAACTACTAGCTTTGTAGCGTGTTACAATGGCATATTTTTTACACTACACAACAAGAGGAAAAATTGTAATTAACCTTCGCTTGTGAATTATGCTACAGGAAAATTGTAATTTTTGGCGGTGAAAAAGACGGTTTCTTGGAGTCACCACAACAGAAAAACAACGCTTAATTAACCCCTGGATGTAAAATTGCGCAAAAGAATTGAGCAGCCACAAACTACTAGCTTTGTAGCGTGTTTACAATGGCATATTTTTACGCTAACACAACAAGAGAAAAATTGTAATTAACTTCTTCGCTTGTGTAATTAATGCTACAGGAAAATTTTATTTTTTTGGCGGTGAAAAAGACGGTTATTTTTTTGTCACCACAGCGAGAAAAACAATGCTTAATTAACCCCTGGATGTAATTGCGCAAAAGAATTGAGCAGCCACAAACTCGAGCTTTGTAGCGTGTTACACTGGCGTACTTCGTACGCTACACAACAAGAGAAAAAATGGTAATTAACCTTCGCTTGTGAATTATGCTACAGGAAAGTTTTATTTTTTGGCGGTGAAAAAGAGGTTTTATTTTTGTCACCACAGCAGAGAAACAATGCTTAATTAACCCCTGGATGTAAATTGCGCAAAAGAATTGAGCAGCCCCAAACTACTAGCTTTGTAGCGTGTTACAATGGCGTACTTTTTACGCTACACAACAAGAGAAAAAATTGTAATTAACCTTCGCTTGTGAATTATGCTACAGAAAAATTGTATTTTTTGGCGGTGAAAAAGACGGTTTCTTGGAGTCACCACAGAAAAAACAACGCATAATTAACCCCTGGATGTAAATTGCGCAAAAGAATTGAGCAGAAAAAATGAAGTGGTATTTTTATTGTAAAAACGCTGTTTCTTTAAATGAATACAACAGGAACTGGCTTAGATCCCACTTGGATATTGAATGTATATGCAGCTGCACTGGACGCACACTGGACTTCAGATCCAATACACCAAAAAATCAGAAATAGAACATTAAGAGAAGCAGTCTCAGAGACAAGCTGAGACATCCCACAATAATCGCTGTATAAAAATCAGTCCTTCAGTAAGAGCTATCACAATCAGCCGCGGCAGCACATTCCCTGATCAGTACAGTGAGAGGAGTGTGAGCTGCCAGCGTCGCGCCCGGACTTATATAGTGCGGTGACGTCACAGAATCCCGCCGGTCTCTGATTGGCTTCATCTCTGCACATGTCATGTAGGCTATGCCTTTCTTCCTCCCAGAGTGCTTTGCCCCATGTAACGCACTTGTGCTCGCAGCCATTTTATCATCAAAAGCACACTTCGTTCACTCCCGAAGTACCCCAAACTTCGACTTTGTTCCGAACCGAAGTTTTCCTGAAATTCTAAACGAATTCCACTTCGCTAGAATCAATTCGCCCATCTCTATTTATAATTATCAGGGGCACAGTGTGTATTTATAATCAGGGGCACAGTGTGCATTTATAATTATCAGGGGCACAGTGTGCATTTATAATTATCGGGGGCAAAGTGTGCATTTATAATTATCAGGGGCAAAGTGTGCATTTATAATCACATTATACACATTCTATATAATCATCAGGGGCACAGTATGTATTTATAATCACATTATACACATTCTGTATAATTATCAGGGGCACAGTGTGTGTTTATAATTATAAGTGGCACAGTGTGTAATAATTATCAGGGGCAAAGTGTGCATTTATAATTATCAGGGGCACAGTGTGCATTTATAATTATCAGGGGCACAGTATGTATTTATAATGATCAGGGGCACAGTGTGTATTTATAATCATCAGGGGCACAGTATGTATTTATAATCACATTATACACATTCTGTATAATTATCAGGGGCACATTGTGTATTTATAATGATCAGGGGCAAAGTGTGTATTTACAATTATCAGGGGCACAGTATGTATTCATAATGATCAGGGGCACAGTGTGTATTTATAATTATCAGGGGCACAGTGTGTATTTATAATGATCAGGGGCACTGTATGTATTTATAATGCTCAGGGGCACAGTGTGTATTTATAATTATCAGGGGCACAGTGTGTATTTATAATGATCAGGTGCACTGTATGTATTTATAATGATCAGGGGCACATTGTGCATTTATAATCATCGGGGCAAAGTGTGCATTTATAATTATCAGGGGCACAGTATGTATTTATAATCACATTATACACATTCTGTATAATCATCAGGGGCACAGTATGTATTTATAATCACATTATACACATTCTGTATATTTATCAGGGGCACAGTGTGTATTTATAATCACATTATACACATTCTGTATAATTATCAGGGGCACAGTGTGTATTTATAATGATCAGGTGCACTGTATGTATTTATAATGATCAGGGCACATTGTGCATTTATAATCATCGGGGCAAAGTGTGTTTTTTAAATTTCGGGGGGCCAGTAGTATTTAAATCCCATTACACATTCGCATATTTATCAGGGCACAGTGGTATTTATAATCACATTATACACTTTATATTTTCAGGGCACAGTGTGAAATTTTAAATTATAGGGGCACGTGTGTAATTAAATCTCGTGGAAAAAGTGTGATTTTAAATGATCAGGGGACGTGTGTTTTATAATTATCGGGGGGCACAGTGCAATTTAAAATGACAGGGGCACATGTGAAAATTTATAATTATCGGGGGACATTGTGTATTTAAAATCATCGTGCAAAGTTGCATTTTTTTAATGATCGGGGGCACGTGTATATATTAAAAATCAGGGCACAGGGTGTATTTATAATGATCAGCGGCACATGTGTATTTAAAATTTATCAGGGGCAAAGGTGTTTACAATTATCGGGGGCCCCACAGTATGTATATAATGATCAGGGGCACAGAATTAAATTTTAAAATTTTCGGGGGCCGTGTGTATTTATAATTATCGGGGCAATGTGTATTTATAATGATGGGGGGACTGTATGTTTTATAATGCTCAGGGGCACAGTGTGTATTTACAGTTATCAGGGGCACAGTGTATATTTATAATGATCAGGGGCACTGTATGTATTTATAATTATCAGGGCACAGTGTGTATTTATAATGATCAGGGGCAAATGTGCATTTATAATTATCAGGGGAAAAGGTGCATTTAAATTATCGGGCAAAGTGTGTCTTTATATTAAAGGGGGGCACAGTATTTTTTATAATCATCGGGCCAGTGTGCATTTTAATATCGGGGCCCCCCTGGTATTTATAATGACGGGGCACAGTGTGTATTTATAATTATCAGGCGTACAGTGCATATTTATAATTATCAGGGGCACAGTGTGTATTTATAATTGTCAGGGGCACAAGGTGTATTTATAATCATCAGGGGCACAGCGTGTATTTATAACGATCAGGGGCAAAGTGTGCATTTATAATTATCAGGGGCAAAGTGTGCATTTATAATTATCAGGGGCACAGTGTGAATTTAAATCTCGTGGAAAAGGGCTTTTTATAATGATCGGGGGCACAGTGTATTTTATAATAATCAGGGGCCGTGTGTATTTAAAATTTAACGGGGGGCAAAGTGTGATTTAAAATTTTATCAGGGGCACAGTATGTATTCATAATGATCAGGGGCACAGTATGTATTTATAATTATCAGGGGCACAGTGTTTATTTATAATGATCAGGGGCACTGTATGTATTTATAATGCTCAGGGGCACAGTGTGTATTTATAGTTATCAGGGGCACAGTGTATATTTATAATGATCAGGGGCACTGTATGTATTTATAATTATCAGGGGCACAGTGTGCATTTATAATTTTCAGGGGAACAGTGTGTATTTATAATTTCGGGGGCACAAGGTGTATTTAAATCGCAGGGGCCGTGTTATTAAAATCAGGGGCAAGTGGTATTTATAATTATCGGGCACAGTGTTATTTATAATATGGGCAATTGCTTTTATAATTTTCAGGGGCAAAGTGTGCATTTATAATTATCAGGGGCACAGTGTGTATTTATAATGATCAGGGGCACAGTGTGTATTTATAATTATCAGGGGCACAGTGTGTATTTATAATTATCAGGGGCACAGTGTGTATTTATAATTATCAGGGGCAAAGTGTGCATTTATAATTATCAGGGGCACAGTATGTATTTATAATCATCAGGGGCACAGTGTGTATTTATAATTAACAGCGGCAAAGTGTACATATCAGGGAACACTGTGCATTTATAATTATCAGGGTCACTCATCAAGGACAATGTATATTTTTTAATTATCAGAGGAACAGTGCGTATTTGTAATTTCAGGGAACTGTGTGTATTGTGGCAGAGCAACTGCAGGTAGTTGCCTGTTTCTGCCACTAGGCAGAGTTATACAGGAGACATACAAGCAACGCACCACCAAGGGCAGCTGGCCTTGGTGGGATAGGAGCCATTTGTATGTACTATCAGCCACGGTAAGTGGTTGGCAGCCGTTTATAATTAGTTTGGCTGTTCTGGGTCGGCTTTTATCGGGAGTAGACAACGTGGTTGGGTGTCTACTCACCATGTTCCAGGCCAGGTTTTGGACAGGTTTCTGGAGGTCTATAAAAGGCCTGGGCCTTCAGGTTACCTGGGTATGGTTCGCTTCCAGGCAGTGGAGCGACTGAAGAGCAGAGGAGAAGCTATTACCCCAGAGGCTTGAGGCTAGCAGGTGGCTGACCTCTAGAAGCTGAACCAGTGGTGGCTGTGAATGGACATTAGGTCCAGACCCCGTGTAGAGAGGGAATCTACATGTGCTTAGTTAGTGGCTAGATGGCGAGGGTTTTGTTTCCGTTTAATTCTGTTTGCTGTATACTGTGCTGAAGAATAAAGCTGGCGGCGGAGAGCAGACTTAAAGAATCTCCGCTGTCCAAGTACCATGTGTTGAAGTGCCAACCGTTCTATCAAAAGATGGTGATCCAAGAGTGGAATACCCCCTGGGACGGCCCAAGATGGCGGCTGAACGTGAATGAGTCCCTACAGTATGTACATTTAATTATTGGTGTTACAGTGTGTATTTATAATAGGGGTACAGTGTTTATAATAATCAGGGGCACAGTATGTATTTATGGTTACATATATGATGAACATTGTGAACACTGTGTATTTATAATTACCAGAAGCACAGTACAGTATGTAATTTGTGATATTATTAATTATCAGGGGTACACTGTGTTTAATATTTATTTAAATAAGGCACTGTGTTTAATTAATTACTGAGGACATAATGTAGTTTTTGTATATTATTTAAGAAACAGTGTGTGTTATTAATTTAAAGGGATACATTATGTATTCAGCTTAGGGGGGGCTCGGTGTGTATTATAATTCATTTAAAATTACATATTATACATTATAATACATATTAGAGGAAAGGCTGTGTATTAAAATACTATTTGATGGCCACAACATGTATTATAATTCATTTTAGGAACACTGTGATTGGCCAGTGTAGACCAAATGGAGAGAGGAAATCCCTTGTAAATCACTGTTATTGTGTAGTCTGTCTCTGATCAGTATTGGTTTTACAATCTTCTACTTTTGAACAGGGCCGTTCCTAGGCTAAATTGCACTCAGGACGAGGTGAAGAAATTTCGCCCCCCCCCCCCCTCCCTTCCATAACATAATGCGACACAGTGCATCACCATCAACCAAATCTAAAATATATACAGTAGAAAGCTTTACCACAATCTGCTACGTATAAAACTACTAAATAATCGTCATACAGTTACCAAATAAAACCGCTACACAAAACCAGAATCCCAAGACCACTGAGACCACATATCACCAGCACACAGTGACCGAATAATAAAAGCACATCATGACCACATATCACCAGCACATAGCAACCGAATAATACAAACTGACCATTACTGAGTATAAACCATTATACTACAACCAATATTACCGGCATACAGTGACCATACAGTGATACCAGCTGTATACAGGCTCTGCAGACATATAAATGATTACAGTAAAGTTATATCTAGTGACTCACAGGAGACGTCTCTGAAGTGTTGGTTTCTTTCTCTTCTTCTTCTTTTCCATCTGTCCCAGACGCCATGACGACTACTCCCGACTCTTCACTGTAAAATTTACAAAACAAACATCTTAGACTCCTCAATTTATCAGCACTTCTCTACGAATTCCTATCTCTATACAAACTCCCTATCTAGAGCACCTCATATGGTAGCCAGGTAGTAGCCCCTGTAGCCAGGTAGTAGCCACCTATATCCAGGTAGTAGCCCCCTATAGCCAGGTAGATGGCCCCTATAGCCAGGTAGATGCCCCTGTAGCCAGTAGATGCCCCCCTTTGTAGCCAATAGATGCCCCTGTAGCTAATTATAAAAATAAAAAAAAGTACTCACTCGGTCCGCACGTCCCGATCCGGAGCTGCTGAGTGGTGTAAGCGGCGTGATGTCACCACGTCGCTTATGCTGTCACGCAGCTCCCATGGATCTACTTGGCCGGCAGAGGCTGCCGACCGAGGAGACCCAGCGTCGCAGGGGGCGCGGTGAAAGCTGTGCGACGCTGATACATACAGGGGAGAAGGCAGGACGGTAACGATCCGTCCTGCCTCCTCCCTGCACCAGCAGGCTGCTGACTCTGTGCAACTGTTATAAAACAGCCTCCGGGCTATCCTCCGGGTGGGCGAGGCGGGTGGCCGTGGCGCCCCGCTCAGGTGAGCGGAGCCTCTGTGCCCCTGGTGATCGCACGCCTCGCCAGCCCCTAGGAACGGCCCTGCTTTTGAACAGGCACATCATCACTGCAGCTACTGATTGGCTGCAGCAGTCATGTGCCTCTGATTTACATCACCGTACTGAAGTGAACCGCTTCAGATGGTGAGGTGAGTGTGAACACTGCTGACAATTAGTGTTAACAGAAGACTGGAGAGACGCACTACTGGAACTGAGGACTGGGAAAAGGTGAGTTTTTTTAATGCAGCCCCAGAAGCATGATATTATTTTTTTTTACAACATGGACAACCACATTTAACTTTTAGGATTGTTCCTAGAGGCACCATTGTTTAAGCTGGACCTATTCACTGCCATAGAGTGTAAACTTTAGTAACCAAGGTATTGGTCCAATAAACTTGACTGCTGGTTCACAAAGTGTGATTGTAGACTGTAACCAAGGACACACATCAGTCTGCATAGTAGTTGCAGCAAAGGCATTTCTAATTAAAAATATTTGCTGAGTTGCTTCACTATTATTTTGGATGCAACAGAGCAATAAAATGGTTGCAAAATTGTTTCTGGCCTTTCAGTAAGCTTTATGTGCTCAGATCTAGAACTCCTTAAATCAGGAAATGAATGAGGGAGAGGAATTGCTAGCGACTGTATAATATAAAGTGCATTGAGCGTACCCCTATCTTAACTGTCTGGAAATAGCAGGTTAGATAAACATAATTAACCATGCCTTGCTCTACTAACAATGTCAAGCAGAAACATCTGGTTATAAAACGGGTAATATATCACCGAGTTTTATGTTTACCTACAAATCAATTCAAGCGAGTTAATTTCTCTGGGATAAAAAACATTAGCTGCTAAATACCAGTCCACATCATATGGACATGCACTATACCTAACATCACTATCCATCACTTTGTTGTGTTATAGTAAGTGGCATTCACAAAATCAATGATGTCACTTGCTATATATTTGCAGATTTCTCTTGCTGGGTTGTAGTTCTGTTTTATGTGCTATTAAAATGTTATTGTTGAATATGGTATGTGCAAACATAACTTATTTATCACTATCTAATCTTTATGAGGAATTATACTGTTAGTTGTGTGACCGTATAATTTTGGGATGCACTTTGAATAAACAAATTCTTCCTATTAATACACATACACAATGCATATTGTAAACCAGAGGTGTTATTTACTTAATGATTCATCAGTCTGGGCAGCATTAAACTTTTTGGCAGCTAAGGAAAACCGGACATGTTGTACATTTAATTTATGAACAGAGCAAAATGTTGAGTTGAAATAAAATGAAAGAGAAGGAAAATGTTAAAGTTTATTTTCCATGATCTGGCTTTGTAGTTTTTACCTGTTCTTAATTTACCTTTTGTCAGGAAGACTTGAGGGTCGACAACCTCACTTGGAGTGTATTTGTGACTCCTCCAAGGGGTACGCAAGGTCACACAGATACGGTTTCACAGTTACCCCTGTCCACACGGACACAGGAAGACCCAGGGAGTGCGAGAGGATACCTCACTCGCCCACAACCCTGAACAGCTGGTAGAGATATGTTTACCCGCATCGGGGAAACAGAACAGGAACCTGCCTTGGATAGTGATATATTCGAGGCCAAGAAACTGGACACATGGGATCAGAACAACAGACCAGCTCAGGATCAAAGTTTATATATTTAATCGCCTTATGAGACAAATAGGATGTGGGTACAGACAAAAGAAGCAGCAAAATTTGAAAAAGTTACCTTAAGTTAACTTGGAGTTGGGCATAAATGGGGGTTGTGAATGTGGCCTGCTGGTCCTAGGTAGAAACTCCTAGCATGCTGGTCCATGTACCTTCCTTCCAATAGAGACAACCCTACACTCAGGTGGGACTCAAACTTATAATTATACATCCCACGCCACACCCTTGTCACACTCTGTAACACCCCTGGGACAGTCTACACACTCCTCCTTTCAGGGCAATGCTGGTTCCAGCTTCTTACACTGAAATGGGCCATAAATTTGCAGGGGAATAGGGCAAAGCCACGCCAATGGTACTATCAGAACTGGATAGGGCCAAGCTACGCTGGAATACCAAACTCTGGGTTGCTGCTCTGTGCCTTGTACCAGTTTCCTGTTTCTCCCTGCCTGTTGGTCCTACAAATGAGGGAGTGACAGCTATGCGTGTGGGACGCTTTCATATTTAAAAATATGGAACTGGGGTGTGCTTGTGTTGCACGGTTATTCCATAAAGTGGGCATAACACTGCGGTGCCTTAATGGCTATAGAATGCTATTTTGTCTTGCTGGATGGCCTGATCCCCTGCCGGGATGGTGCACAGCTTTCAATGATGTCTCCCTGCAGGTGTGAAATTGAACATGCCATAGTTTCCTATCTGGATCCTTGCATCTAAATTGAGGGAATTTGCCTTTTGTTTAATTGAGTGCTTCCTCAATGACGTGTTGAGAAGTGGGGGAGGTTAGGTGAAGTTACTGGGGGTGACTTTTGTCATTTTCCTCACATCTTTTTTTATAATTTTTTATTCTTATAACAATAAATCATTTGGTTCTTGGGTAAATTACTCAAGTAAAATATTATAAAGATATATTTACATATGTTTACACTGTATGTAGATGAGATGATACAGTAGTTGAAATAAGTATTGAACACATCACCAATTTTCTAAGTAAATATATTTCTATTGATATAAAATTCTCACCAGATGTCGGTAACAAGCATTCTAATCCACACAGGCAAAGAAATCCAACCATAGCTGTCCATAAATTAAGTTATGTGTAATAATGAGAAATGACACAGGGAAAAGTATTGAACACACTAGAGCAGTGTTTCTCAACTCCAGTCCTCAAGACCCACCAACAGGTCATGTTTTCAGGATTTTCCACAGAATGCACTGACAGTTATTATATCACCTGTGCTATACTGAGGAGATCCTGAAAACTTGACCTGTTGGTGGGTCTTGAGGACTGGAGTTGAGAAACACTGCACTAGAGTGAGTCAGAGAGTAGAGTTTACCTCATCCTTCTGCACATGAACAGTAATGTTATTTTCTCTGTAAATACAGTGGAGAAAAATATTAATAGATTTGCTTTCTCATCACCCTTTACAATATCTCCCTCTGCTTTTGGGAGGGCAAACATTTTCAGTCTTAATCTTTTTACTACATATGCATACAGTATATACAGTTGAAGAATTACTCTTGACAATATGTCTCATTGTCTCCATTTTTGCTGTCATCTGTGTTTTACATATTTTTTTACTTATAGCTTTATAGTGCTTCTTCAATGTGTTTCTGTTTAAGTAGCTTAAATGCTTTCCTTTTCTTATTTATTGCCTCCTTTACTTTTTTGTTGATCCACATTACTTTTCCTGTTTCTAATCATTTTATTTCCAGAAGATATGTATGTCTCACAGTGAATGTTTAAGATGTTTTTAAAAATCTCCCATTTAGCACCTGTTTTGTTATTTTTAACCCCATAACCCACCTGGATGTATAGGTACGTTCTGGTGGTGTTAAGGAGTTGTGTAACAAGCGTACAAACAAAATCCGCTATCTGAAACATACTTTAAAAGTTTTTTTTTTTCTCACTATCACCTTATAGAGTTGGTGCCGAAAAAGGTTTCCCTTTTGTTACAGTTCAGGCCCCATCCCAGAACAAAGTAGCAGCCACACCAAGATATGTAGCAACTTTAAATAGGCCCAAAAAACCCGGGAGGGGCATGGGGGCAGTTACCCACCCAACACTCTGATTGCTCCCAGTAAGAGCCACTCCGGACCAACTGTAAACAGCCATAATACTGTTAAATACAGCTGTCCTCAAACATATAATGGCCCCTACTTTACCAAGGCCGATTACCTTGGTGATGTGTATTTGTTATTCTCCAAAAATTAAAAAAACCAGGGGTACATACATCACAAACCCTTCCCCCTTTCTGGCCCCACAAAAAATTATTAATATTATTATTTTATTATTATTATTATTATTATTATTATTATATTATATATATAGAGAGAGAGAGAGAGAAAGAGATGTTACAGCATATTCAGTTTAAAACAGAATATAATAAAATTATAAAAAAGACAATCGCATGTTTTTCTCCCTATCTGACATAAAATCAGAAAAACTTTACTCTTTTTTGGTCAATTAGGATTTCCAAAAATATTTTTATTTTCAAATGCCCCAAAAGTGAGTGAGAATTTTAAGGATTTTTTTTTACACTCTGCAAAGCCAAAAGTTTACATACACAAAAATTTCTTTGCTTTAAACAATTTGGGGACAGCCCATATGAGATGTAGTCTTTGGAGGCTTCGATAGGTTTATTGGCAACATCTGAGTTAATTTTGGAACACTTGTGGGTTTTTTATTTTAATTCACACCAAAAGCACACTGCTTCTGTGTATAACATCATGAGAAAGTCTAAAGAAGTTAGCCAAGATATCAGGAAGAGAATTGTGGACTTGCACAAGTCTGGATCATCCTTGTGTACAATTTCCAGATACCTGAAGGTGCTTCTTTCAAGATGGGAATGTCCCTCCATCATACCACTCAGGAAGGAGACAGGTTCTGTGTCTCGGAGATGAACGTGTTTTGGTCCGACATGTGCATATCAACCCAAGAACAAAAGCAAAAGAACTTGTGAAGATGCTGGCAGAAGTTGGTAAGATTGTGTCATTATCCACAGTGAAACGAGTACTGGATCAACATGGGATGAAAGGCTACTCTGCCACGAAGAAGCCATTACTCCAAAAGAAACATATAAGAGCCATAATAATGTTTGCAAATTCACACAGGAACAAAGGCCTACATTTTTGGAGACATGTCCTGTGGTCTGACAAAATTGAAATTGAACTGTTTGGCCATAATGACCATTATTACATTTGGAGGAAAAAGGGAGAAGAACACCAGTTGTTTAATCCCTGAATCGCCCAATAAACCTAAGGGATCAATTTGAATTGGGATTTAAACAGTCCTCTCTATCACGCTGTTCATGTTTTGATATCATGAGACCAAGGCAACACTTTACAATTGATCAACAGTACCTCCCCATTGCGAAGTTTCAAGTAGGATGCTCTCAGGCAGAAGTGGCCACTGAGCATAGAGTGACACAGAGTGTCATGAAGTTGCAATAGAGATACAGAGAGACCGGAAGAGTCACAGAAAGGCAAAGAAGTGGATGTCCTTTTGCTTCATCACACACTGATGACCGCTTCAGTGTAAACAATGCCCTGTGGAACCTTGTGTGGTGGCAACCAGATGAGTAGTACAAAGTGTGTCTTGCCTACAGTCAAGCATGGGGGTGGGAGTGTCATGGTTCAGGGCTGCACGAGTGCTGCCAGCTGTGGGGAGCTCTGATTCATTGAGGGAACTTTGAATGCCAACATGTACTGTGACATACTGAAGCAGAGCAAGATCCCCTCCCTACAGAAACTGGGCCGCAGGGCCGTATTCCAACATAATAACAAACCAAAAAGAGTTAAGGCTGTGTTGGAAAATAATTGTGGCCACCCAAAATATTGACACTTTGGGCACAATTTGTCTGTTTACACTTAGGGGTGTACTCACTTTTTTAGCCAGTGGTTTAGACATCAATGCTGTGTGTTGAGTAATTTTACTGGGCACACTAAATTTACATTGTTATACAAGCTGTACACTGACTATTTTACATTGTATGAAAGTGTCATACCTTTGGGGATATCCCATGAAAAGATATATATATATATATATATATATAATTATATATATAATATAGTATATAGATATATATTATATATACTATATATAATAATATATTATATTATGTGTAAGGGGATATTGACAATGGCTCCCCAAGGGCCATTTACTTTTATTTTTTACTGATGGTGCTGCTGCTGTCTGACTTCAGATGAAGCAAGATGACAGCATGACTGATTACAGAGGACAGAGATAAGGCATTCCTCGATCTCCTTTCACAGGTCACAGGGAGTCTACCCTACATCTGCACCTCCTGGCTTCCTGCCTATTGTTTGAGAAAAGATCGGGATGACCCAAAAGGTCACACCTTCTACCGACATTCTACAACCCCTTTCACATGCATAAAGGTTCATAGGAGCGAGGATTTCAGATCGCTCGCAACAACTCAAGAAGAGCCTTCAAATTCCATATGACATCCATATGAACTCTCGTGACAGATCTAATACATTTATCCTCACAGCCACATAAAGTGGAATAAACTTAGGACCCTACTCTACTTTCCAACAACAGGAATGGAAGATCAGATGGTCCATGTTACTTGGCTACTTCTCCATAACCAGCCCATCTGTACACAAAGGTTTCCAGACATTTTGGCTCTAATATGCTGAGTTTTTCTTAAGCTTTTTATCCCTCCTACCCTATCCTCTTCTCCCTGTCCCTTTTTTTTGTTATAATCTTAGCTCTTTTGAGCAACAACAAATTTCTTGTACCTTGATGTACCAATAAAAGGATTTAATTTTTGCATAGATATTAGTGTGCTGTAGATTTCTACTCTATGGAGACAGGTTTTATGGACTCTCATAGGGCTTTGAGGCTTAGCTCAGTCAGCCTGTCCAGGAAGTGACTCACAGCGGTCCTGAGACACTGTACTCTGCATCCCAGAATGGGTTTGTGCTAGAGAAATAGCATGGCAGACATTTTTATTACCCCTAATGATTATCCCCTAACCAAAACAGGCTGCTTTTGTTAAATAAAGGTATAAAACAATACTGAAATCAAAGGGAGAGGGTATTTGTAATCTATGCAGGACTGAAGTGAGCGATGCTTTTTCTTTGTACAAAAAAACATTGCACCTTGTCCTTAAAATGGATACTGCTTCAGTCCCAGGCAAAAAATACAGGATAGACTCTACCCAGAGCAGTGAAGTACCTGGCCGCAAATCTAGTCATAATGTCTATGGGGTGGCAATTACTTTGCTTGTCTTTTACAGCATATATCTGCAAAATCTTTTTAAGATATAGGGAGCCCAGGAAGGGTCAAAGTAGTTGGTTTGAGCGATAAAGGCTTAGAAGGAGAAAAGGTAGCAGAAATACATCAGATAATGCACCGCTTGACCCTGCAGATAATTTCTCTGCATGACTATTGGATAACTGGGACATGAGTTTACAACCAGGGAAGATTTAGAAGCACAGAACAAGTGAACTTCCGTTGCTAGGGTTTTGAGCTTTTCCAGCGAGGTTGGAAGATCTCTACTGACCAGTTGATCCTTAATGTCTCCAATGAGGTCTTAACAGAAGGTGGAAACCAGATCTTTTTTGTTCAAAGCTAACTCGGAGGCCAGGGTATGTAACTAGACAAAGTACTTGCTGAGCTAAAGAAAAGAAGGTGGGGTAGTGATGAGGCAGAAGACAGGTCACATCCAAATTCCTTAAAGATTCTCTAAAACATGTTAAGGTCATATTGTATATTATGGCCTTATCACTATCCTACTGGGGAGTTGTCCAAGATAGAGCCTCTCTTGACGGTAAAGATATGATGAAGGTAACCCACACACGTTTAAAGCAAATTGAGGGCTAGCACACAAATTTAAAATTGAAAGAACATATGACATTTGATAAAGAAACCCTGACAGGCCTTAGGATTTCCATAGTAGCGTAGAGGCATTAAGAGATGGATACCAGGTTTCTCACAGGTAAATGGGTTGAAATATTCTGCAGCAGCCGACATCCAAAGTGTCCAAAGGCTAGAAGATTAGTCATTTTCAGTGAAACAGTTGGGGCAGGTGGAGTACTTTCAAGATGAGGTCATAGCAGAAGATCAGGGCAGGCAGCAGACAAGTTGTGTGACCAGAGGAATAGCTTAGGTCAGAATCAGTAAACAGAAAGCAGAAATTTACTTTGACATGCATAGTCATGAGAAAAAGAAAGTACACCCTCTTTGAAATCTGTGCTTTTATGTTTAATGAATAATCAAATAAACTCTGGGCCTTAAAAGGCCTTAACATTAGATTTCACATTAGGTGAAAAACCGCACACAATAGAATCCACTGTGTCCTTATTTATTTAGTTGACAAAAATGGAGCCAAAATGGAAAAGCCATGTGTGAAAAAGTAAGTACACTTCATGAATGAATTGCTGTAGAACTAACTTAAGCAGCAATAACGTGAAATAATTGTTTTCTGTAAGAAGACTTATCAGACTCCCACAAAATTCTGGAGGAATTGTAGCCCACTGTTCTGTATAATATTGCTTTAGTTCATGGAGGCTTGAGGGCATTCGCTTATGCACAACTCTCTTAAGGTCCCACAACAACATTTAAATTGGAATGAAGTCTGGACTTTAACTGGGCTATTGCAACACTAATTGTTTCTTTTTCAGCCACTTTGGTGTAAATTTGTTTGTGTGCTTGGGATCGTTGTCCTTTTGTATGACTTAGTTTCAGTCAAGCTATAGCTGATGGCCTCACATTTTGTCACGAACAGTGATGTCAGTATGCACTGACACGGTGGGTGTAAGGCATTTGTGGATACACTGGGCCACCGCGAGTGTAGATGGTATAGGTATGAAGAGCACGACAGGGAGCGGAGTCTAAGGGTCCACCAGTCTTCCCTTGAACCGGCTGCAAGACTGGACATGCTTAGCTGCGTGGTTCCAAAGGTGACGGGTTACAGCAGTAGCCGTAGGCAGGTAGCAGGTCCCAGGTGTGTAACAGACTGATACAACGGCAGGATTACAACAGGAAATGTAGGTAATAGACTAGTGCTGGATAGCGCAGGGTTAATGCAGCATTAACACAAGGGCTAACTGTAGATACTGGTAACACAGGGGTTAATCCTGACAAAGGTCAGGATCAAGGACGTACAACCATGAACTGACTCTGAAGCAAAGGCAGGACGTTCCTTTTAACACAGGAGGTCACAGGTCATCAGGCAGCTAATTAGTGTAATGTCCCTTTAAATAGCCGAGAGCTTCCACGTGCACCCTAAGGGGTGCTCGTGCATGCACAGGACACCACGGAGCAGGACGGATACACGGAGGATCATGGACTCGAACAGGAGTGAGGACAGGTGAGTGCATGCTGACATCCAGAACCACAGCAGGGACACAAGCAAGAACGGGGACACTGGCCGCCCCGACACCCGCTGATGGAGCTGCAGTGGGACCAGAAGTAAAGGCACGGGCACCTCTGCTGTCCCAGATGTGATTCGTGAAGCGCAGTGTGATTCGTGACACATTTGAAGCTAGAATAGTATACAGGGCAGTTCATTGTTGACTTAAATGACTGAAAAATGCCCAGGTCCTTTGGCTGAAAAACAAGCTCAAATTATCACCTCACAACCACTGTTTTTAAAAGTAGGTATAAAATGTTTGTGCTTATACTTTGACGTTATGCATTATGGCCAAACATCTCCACTTTGGTGACATCCATTGAAATGACATTGTTTCAGAAGTTTTGTAGTGTCCAAATGCAGCCTTGCAAACTTAATTGTGCTCTGTGGTCCTTTTTAGAAAGAATACACTTTCTCCTGGCAACTCATCCATGCAAGCCATACTTGTTTAATCTTCAGTTTGTCATGAACTTGAACATTTAACAGGCTAACTGAAACTGAGTTTTTGCCATTTCCCTTGCCTCTGCACACTTTGACCTTTGTTGGAAAACGTCTTTAAACTGTGAAGGTTGTTAATGGTCTTGAATATTTCCACTTGTCAATATTATTTTTTCTCACTGCAGAATGATGGACTTCAAATTATTTGGAAATGGTCTTAAAACCTTGCCAGATCAATTTTCAACAACAATTGTTTCTCTAAGATCATTGCTGATGTCTTTCCTCCTTGGCATAGTGTTAACACACACCTGAATGCTCCAGCAAAGTGCCAAAACGTCTGATCACGCTTGCTGCTGATTAATTAATCAAAGGCATTTAGTTAGCAGCATTTGTCTGTTACTTACCCTCTAAATTGCAATTGAAGCAGTAAGGGTGCACTTAAATATTCTTGACAACTGCTTCTGCAGTTTGTTGGTAAATAATCATATGTAGTGATTTGTCAAGTGTTGTTGTTCATCTGAGGTTGTATTCACTTAATTTTAAGACCTTGAAATGACCAGTTTTTAATTACATCCTGGTGGGTAAAACCATAAAGGTTGCACTTCCTTTTTCTCATGACTGTACATTTGAGTAGAAGTACTTTTCATCATATGTCTCTTATGTACATGAGCTCTATAAACACATTTCTGAGTAAGCTTACATTTGAGGACCATGAACTATACATTAAGTTTCACAGGATGTAATAATGGAAGCATAAAGAACCACATCTGAGATAACACAACTTACTGTAAATAGCTGCCATACAAACTATATTCTCCAGAATGAAACATTTTCTGAAATAAATCATTCCATTATCCATGGTTAGAGTGACTCTGAAGTCGGTGCTCTATTGTGTTCTATACATATCCATAGGTTATGTAACATATACAAGAGATTGCAATGTAAATGGCATCATCTATACATTTGTTCATACACTTCCTGTAAGCCTACTAAGTGTGGCACTTCATTATAGGACTTTTTTATTAAGATGTTTTCACATGTTATTATTTAATATGTTTCCCTTCTCATTGTTACAAGCATGGCTATATGTCCACTGTACCATGACTGGGTTGAAGATGGGCATACTGGAAGGATTCTAAGGCTATGTTCACACGGCTTAACTGCATGACGTAATTACGCCCCGCAATTACGCTGTGTGGCCGGGGGCGGGGCGGGAGTGGGGGACTGAGCGGGGGTCCGGCAGTTCGCTGGCCCATAGACTTGAATTACCAGCGGTGCGTATATGCTGCTGGTAATTCCCATGTCAATTATCTCCCCGCACGGCGGATTCGCCGAGCAGGGAGAAGAGACATAATCCATAGTTCTCTATGAGAACTGTGGATTACCGTAATGACTGGGCCGTTTTCAGTCCGACGCGTAATTACGGACCAAAATACGTCCCATTTTAAGCCGTGTGAACATGGCCTAAGGATTTACCATAAATAAGTGACCACTATAATGATTTACCAAGTCTCATTTATATCAATCTTTCTTAATTCTCCATTAACAGTTCAAAAATTTATTCATATAATCCTGCAAACATCTAAGGATTCCATGTCATTAATTTAAATCCTTATTTAGGCAAATAAGGACTTGAGTTTTCCAGTATGGTTTTCAAATGTTAGTGACTGTCATGCCACAGTAACAGCAGATAATAGCTGCGTGATACCTTTAACCCTTTAACACTGCAGCCACTTTTAAGCTCTATGACAGCGCTCCATTTTTTTCTAATCTGACGCATCATTTTCTGTGGGAATAACTTTTTAATACTTTGACTTATCCATGTGATTCTGCTATTGTTTTTTTTTTAATAGCAGTCATTATGCGGGTTAAATAACGTGACAGATTTAAATGTTAGGTCATTATGGGGCAATACCAAATATGTGTACTTTTTATCTTTTTTGGGGTAATTGGCATTTGTGATGAGAAAAGGGTGGTATATGTTTTATTCTATTTTGTGTGTCTTAATTTTGTTTCAATTTTTTTTCATTTTGACACTATTTTTTACTTGTCACCATAAGGCACTTGAGTCAGCAATCTTTTGATCGCTTCTACAATAAATAGCAGTATTGTACTGTACTGCTATGTATTGTAAATGTCAAACACCATGATAACTGTCAATCACCAGCATGATAACTTGACAGACAGCCCGGAAGCCTAAATTAGGCCCCCAGAGTGCCATGGAAGCCATTGGCACCCCTTTGATTGCGTTGCAGCATAGAAAGGGTTAATTGACCATAACTGGAGTAGATTTCGGTGCTGGCCAATAGTGCCTGAAGTAGGATTAAACACACAGTATATAAGTAGAGCTGCCAGATGACTTGCTAAAATATTAACCAGTACAGTAAACATAACCATCAGGTATAGCTATGTAGCCAATGACTAACAGAAGACAGCTGGATTAATAAAGAAGAAGTCAGGACTAGAGGCCACAATTAATAGAGATTGATTGTTCGAAGCACTTTGAATAACAAAGATGAACAGATTTCAATAATCTGCTGCTGATAAAGTCATTGGGTTGTGTTGTAACAGATACAGACTAGAAGAGGAATGAGCATCAATGCTGCAGATGGTGAAAGTAACAGCCATCTGCTGACATCTGATGGCTGCTGTTGTCACAGGCATAGCCATTGGAGTCTGTAATATTAGGTTTTTAAATGGGCAGGTAATGCAACTTTAAGTGGATAAGCCTATACATTATCATGGGGTCAGTCACCACTGTTTAGGGGTTATGAACCTAAGCACTCTGCCTGTTTTGAACTGAACACTGGAAGCTGCCTACTTGACCGTTTGAGAGTATATTGGCATAGTGAAACATTGGTCTCAAATCTAATGCCACTGATGAAGCAGCTATAAGTAGATGATGCTAGATCCATTTGTTGGAAAATCTCACAGTTCATTTTTAACCAGTTCTTTTATGGGTTGTTAAGTACGTCCTAGAGAGCTGAACTCATGATTATAAGGCTGTATATTTTAATAAAATCAATCATAGAGGAAATAGGAGAATGAGCTTGTATGGGTCATCTTTATTTATACATTTTCTTCTCTTTTATCACCAACTTTATTTCACAATGAAAATCCTGTAGAACACTATATGAGCATCTTATCATAATTATTATGGGAGACATGTATAAAGGAAGGCACTTCAAAGTGAATCATTGAGTCTCGTTTTCCGTGTATAATGCCCCCAAATGTATGAAAGTGTTTTTTGTGCGATTATAAATGTGATAAAGTATGACGCGCCTCGCCTATGTGTTAGGCGCAATATGAAACTTACGCGCGTTAGTAATGCGCCTAACATGTATAAAGGCTATAGATATGCTGGAAATAAGAGAAAATACATTAGAATAGCATGTCAGTGAATAGAAACTATGGCACTGATCCCGCTTGGTGGACCACAGAGCCCAGCAAGACCTGTGGTGTGTTGGCTTTTGCTGTATGTAGAATAAAGAGTGAGAGCAGCAAAAATAAATTTAAAATTTAATGTACTATAAATTAAAAATTGTAAAATCTGAACATCATGAGTGGGTTATTTAATGTAAAACTAGTGTTATATTCTATTAAATTTAAATGCATTTTATGGGAGATATTTTTATATTTTTTGGATATTATATATTTTTATATTAATTTTATATGCTAACTTTTTTACATTTAAATAATTTAATTTTATATAGTTTAATAATTATCAGAAATTACTTTTTATTATTGTACTGCTGGACAATTTTTCCCCTAACAGCAAACCTAGCTCCACTTCGACTCCTCAGGCTCAGGGAGACCACACTGAGATAGGTTTACCTGTCAGAGCAGTGATGCACCTAGTTTTGCCGAACCACATTCATAGATGTGTCTAATATTACAAGTGTGGTGTGACTACTCCATAGTGCCCCCGGAACACCCCCTCATGTTAGGCGCATTAGAAAGTGTCGAGTCTTACGAACAATGAGCCTAGCACATTCGTTAAGTGCATTAGACATTGTAGTCTGATCAATTAGACGCATTTTTCGCCAGAAAAAAGGGTGAAAAACCCGATCATACATGTCTCGCTTTGTGTTGATGTAGAGTGACAATATATAAACAAATGATTTGCTCTTTGTAGATTTGTGCATTGCAACTGAGGTCACGGGTAGCCATGTCTGGATTAAAAAGCAGAACATACAAACAAACAAGTCTTCTTTAAATTTAAAAGAGACACAAAATCAAATCAGTGATCCACTACCCGCTTATGTTACATTTTAATGACAGTGCAAAGTAATTTTCATCACATCTCCTGACTTAGGTACTTTTTTTTCACAAGGTTAGGGCAATCTAAACCAGCATTGCCTATTTGTCATCCTATGGGACTATACAATGGGTATGGAAAGTATTCAGACCCCATTAAATTTTTCACTCTTTGTTTCATTGCAGCCATTTGGTAAGATCAAAAAAGTAAATTTTTTTGGTCATTAATGTACACTCTGCACCCCATCTTGAAAGGAAAAAAATGTAGATATTTTTGCACAATTATTAAACAAGAAAAACTGAAATAATATCTGATCCTCCTTGAGATGGTTCTACTTCTTCATTGGAGACCAGCTGTGTTTAATTAAACTGATTGGACTTGATCAGGAAAGGCACACACCTGTCTATATAAGACCTCTCAGCTCACAGTGCATGTCAGAGCACATGAGAATCATGAAGTCTAAGGAACTGCCCAAGGAGCTCAGAGATAGATTTGTGGCAAGGCACAGATCTGGCCAAGGTTAAAAAAGAATTTCTGCAGCACTCAAAGTTCCTAAGAGCACAGTGGCCTCCATAATCCTTAAATGGAAGAAGTTTGGGATGACCACAACTCTTCCTAGGCCTGGCCATCCAGCAAAACTAAGCAATTATAGGAGAAGATCCTCGGTGAGAGAGGTAAAGAAGAACCCCACGATCACTGTGGCTGAGCTCCAGAGATGCAGTAGGGAGATGGGAGAAAGTTCCACAAAGTCAAATATCACTGCAGCCCTGCACAAGACGGGGCTTTATGGCAGAGTGGCCAACGGAAGCCTCTCCTCAGTGCAAGACATATGAAAGCCTGCATACAGTTTGCAAAAAAAACACACGAAAGACTCCCAGACTATGAGAAGTTCTCTGGTCCGATGAGACGAAATTCTCTGGTCTGATGAGACGAAGATTGAACTTTTTGGTGTTAATTGTAAACAGTATGTGTGGAGAAAACCAGGCACTGCTCATCACCTGCACAATACAATCCCAACAGTGAAACATGGTAGTGGCAGCATCATGCTATGGGGGTGTATTTCAGCTGCAGGGACAGGACGACTGGTTGCAATTGAAGGAAAGATGAATGTGGCCAAGTACAGAGATATCCTGGATGAAAACCTCTTACAGAGTGCTATGCACCTCAGACTGGGTGAAAGGTTCTTCTTCAAACAAGACAATGACCCTAAGCACACAGCTAAAATAACAAAGCAGTGGCTTCAGAACAACTCTGTGACCATTCTTGACTGGCCCAGCCAGAGCCCTGACCTAAACCCAATTGAGCATCTCTGGAGAGACCTGAAAATGGCTGTCCACCAACGTTCACCATCCAACCTGAGGGAACTGTAGAGGAGCTGCAAGGAAGAATGGCAGAGGATCCCCAAATCCAGGTGTGAAAAACTTGTTGCATCATTCCCAAGAAGACTCATGGCTGTACTAGATCAAAAGGATGCTTCTATTCAATACTGAGCAAAGGGTCTGAATACTTAAGACCATGTGATATTTCAGTTTTTCTTGTTTAATACATTTGCGAAAATATCTACATTTCTGTTTTTTTCTTTCAAGATGGGGTGCAGAGTGTTCATTATTCAGCAAAAAAATTAACTTTTTGGATCTTACCAAATGGCTGCAATGAAAGAAAGAGTGAAAAATTTAAAGGGGTCTGAATACTTTTTGTACCCACTGTATCTTTATATACAGATATATATATATATAGTTGTTTTACAGGTTTGTCACAGAATGTAATCATTTCCCTCATAGCTATTTAGCTATGGTATGGTTGTGTTGTGAGGATATAGTAAATTTTGCCTGATAGTTCATTTTAGAATATTCTGCACCTGAAAATCCATCCCATGCATTTAAATGAAAGTCAATATTCCATTTCAGACATTCAATATGGTTGTTTTCTTTTTACATTTTTAGCTGTTCCCCAAAGCTTTGTTTGGGGTTTTACTGGTACTTGAAATAGCCTTGTAAAAGAACATGAAAATAAAAAATGAACTATAATGAGGCAGAAACTACATGTAGGACATATAGAATATGCCAGCATGGTAACCCGGGCAGTGGCTCTGTCATTGACTAATGGTACCAGTGTGAAAGATGATTGTTTATACAGAAATCTGATCTATTCAAGCAGCAGTGTCCGCAAATTTTTATCTTGTTAAAGCACATTCATCTCCCGGTGTATAGAATATGTCAGGGATAAGTCATACAAGACAAATTACCCCAGGTGTCAGGACATGTTGATCAAGTGTTACATTCTTTCAAGGGATATTGTATGTATGATACCACTTAATAGGCCTTTGAATGACCATTTGCATATGCTGAATTGAAAACTGCACCAGATAAAATGATGTGTAGTTAAAAATTAAAGGGGTATTCCCATTTCATTAATTAGCTTTAAACACATATTCAAAGATAAATAAAGATTATTACCAAATACACTGCCTTTCTGATTGTGATTCTTTCCAGAGTTTGGAGCAGATTTTATCTCCCATTTTTGAACCTGAAGAATCAGAGCTCATTTATATTACTTACTGACAAGCTTTAACTCTTTAGAGCTCTGTAGCCTTGTGCACTACAGTTTACAAACCTCCAGCAGTCATTTAATTTTAACAGGATCAACTACGAATAGCAGAGCTGATATGCCAATCACTGATGTGGAACCACCTGCAGCCAAACCATGAAGTGTGAGTCTGAAGATACTTGTATTACTGTAAAACAATATGGTGAAGCCACCCCTTTAAATTTAAGATGAAAGGTCTTTGAGCCACATGTTTGAAAATGGTCTAGGGCTAAAACTCACTTTGTTGCCCATAGCCATAGCAACCAGAGCGCCCCTCTCAGTTTTTCAGAGCACTATATGAAATGAAAGGGGTGCTCTTATTGGTTGCTATGGGCAACAAAGTGAGTTTTAGACCTAGACAGTTTTCATACACGTGGCCCTTTGTAATAGTTTCCATCTCTTTTTTTTTATTTTTTTTAACAAATTTTTATTGAGGAATATAGTCATCACAACATAAATGCCATTATCATGCATAATACAACTGTACGAGAATCACAGATCAGGTATACAGAATAGATCACAGAATTTAAATAACAAAAAAAAACTAACTTCCAATTTTATTTTATTAACATATCCCTTCCCCAGCAGAAGTTCCTATCCCCCCAGAACATGACCCAACTGATAACACCCTGCAGAGTACCCTTGCCCCACCAAGCTAATCTCCTAGATCTAGATTCCCTAGTGTACCTTTTAGTTTCTCCGACAGATAGTGTTCTGTGTATTTGAACGGTTCCAGTAAAGATTTGATCTCGTCATTTGTGTACTGTGTAGAAATAAAAGATTTCCATTTTTTCAAAAATCCCTTGGCATCTTTGTCTTTGTTTCTTTCTACCTCCAGCTTCTCCATGTACAATGCTTGTTTCAGACAATCCCGGAGCTCAGTAAGTTCAGGGAGCGTAGAAACCAACCAGTGCCTCAACAAACATTTTTTAGCCGCTAATAGGGTGATATGTACTCCTTTCGTTGTCACCAGTGAGCTCTCCCCCCTCTCATTGTCTGAATCCTTAGTGACATAATGAAACAGTAAACCTTGCGGTTTAAAGGTTATTGAGCATTTCCAAGTATCTTTTATATATTGGAGTACCTTACGCCAAAAACCCTGAACCTCTGTGCATTGCCACATGCAGTGGTAGAGGTTTGCTTTGTTTAACCCGCACTTCGGGCAGGCCTGTAAATACCCTGAAGAGTCATTACTATATGGAATATTAGATGCGTAAATAGATTTGTGTGCTAACCTGAAAAGCACCTCCCTCCACTGCTCATTTACCACCGCTTTTCGTACCAGGGTCATCCCTTTAAGAATTTTTTGAGAAAGCTCAGGGTCCAGAAGTTGGGATTCCCAACTTTTAAAGAGAATGTGTTCTTGAGCCTCCGTCTCCTTGCTACGTAAATTGGAGTATATTTTAGATAATAACCCCCTACTGTCTTCCTTCTTACATATTTCCGAGAATTCTCTTGTTTCTCCCAGAGATTGGAGGTTGGTGACCTTAGATCTACAAAAACTTTCTATCTGTTTGTACTGGAAGATGTGATTCTGGCCTAACCCAAACTTCTCCATATCCCTCCATTGAAGTAAGGAACCATCCAAGGGCGACAACAGGTCTCCCAATTTCTTGATTCCCTTTGACTTCCAACTGACAAAAAGTTTATTCTCCTTCCCGGGTTTAAACGATGGTGTATCCCACAATGGAAAATAATGAGAGATATACATGGGTCTTTTAAATAATTTTCTGACTTGACGCCAGGTCGCCAAAGTGTCTCTTAAAACCAGACTTTGTTTCACCTCACTGGTTTACACTTTCCATGGGAGATGCAGGATTGTTACTAGATTAGGAGGGTTCGCCAATTGAGTCTCTAAAATCGTGTTGGACAATACATTTGTGTCTTCCAGCCAATCCCTAACGTCTTCACATAGCCGCCAGGTTGTAGAGCCTAATATTTGGAAGCTGTGCCCCCCCTGTAATCTTCCCATCGTGAGTTTCTTATAACTAATCCTGGACCGTTTCCCCTTCCAAATAAACTTTGCGAAAGCGTTCCGCAGTCGCTTAATGTCTGGGTGATGCAGCAACAGCGGTATGTTTTGCAGGGGATAGAGCAGTCTTGCAAAACTCACCATCTTAATTAGTTGCACTCTGCCCATAATAGAAAGAGGCAAGTCCCTCCATCTCTCCAGCTCCGCCAATATCTTGGCTATCAGAGGAGGATAATTCAATCGATACGTCACAGCGCCCTTAGTACCAATCTTTATACCCAAGTAGGTCAAGGAGTTTACCACTTCTACTCCCCACAGCCTATGCAATGGGGGCCTATTATATCCCAAGGGTAGCAGCTGAAATTTTGATTTATTAATTTTAAAACCTGAAAATTCCCCAAATTTATTTAATATGTCTAGAACCCCTTCTAAATGCTGTACGGGGTCCTCCATAACGAGGAGCATATCGTCGGCGAAGCACGTAACCCTAATTTCCCTTGAGCCTACCCTAATGCCCATAAAAGTCTCAGGGGTCAGTAAATGTATGGCTAACGGTTCCAAAGCAATATTAAATAACATGGGGGATAGTGGACATCCTTGCCTTGTGCCCTTTTGGAGGTGTATTGGGGTCGAAATAAATCCTGGTGTATGAACCCGCGCTTGTGGTAATTTGTACATAGCAGTTAGATAGCTTCTAAATTGACCCAAGTAGCCCATTTTATCAAGCACTAAATTTAACCATTGCCAATTCACATTGTCGAAGGCCTTCTCCGCATCTATGCCCAGTAAGGCCTGCGACAATCCATCTTGTGCACCCCTCTCGACCGCATCCTGTGCTGAAAACACTGCCCTCATATTTTTAACTGCTGATCTACCTTTTATGAAGCCTAATTGATGCACCCCTATAAGTTTGGGCATTACAATGGACAGTCTATTCGCCATCACTTTCGAAATTATTTTGACATCTTGATTAATTAAGGAAATGGGCCTATACGACTTGGGTTGTAGGGGATCTTTGCCCTTTTTGGGTATGACCTTTATATACGCCGTATCACCGGATGGTAACATTGTGTGTGTTTCGATTATTTCCTCAGACACCTTGGTAAGCGTAGGGGCCAGCTCTTTTATCAGAATTTTATAAAAATCGCCCGAAAACCCATCAGGGCCCGGCGCTTTAGCCACAGGCAATCCCCTGATGACTGCCTCTATTTCTTCCTCACTGATGTTTGCATTTAGCATTTCCTTGTCAGCCTCTGAGATAGTACTCATCTGTATAGTTCTAAGAAATTCTACTCCCTTGCTACTATCGCAGGGGTTTTGTGAGTAAAGTTTTCCGTAATATGTAGCCAATATTGTGTTGATGTTCCTCGGGTCTGTTTCTAGCACGTCCTTGTCATTTTTCAGACAAAGAATACCGGCCGAGCCCCTACTACTCTTAACTAGGTTTGCCAACAGACGACCAGATTTTTTGCCAAATCTGAACAGGGACACTTTAAGTCGATCCCCCAGAAAAAGCTCCAACCTCTTCTGTTGCAATTCAAATTGCTCCTTTGCTGAGATCCAACTAGCCCTATTTTCTTCACTGGAATGAAGCAAAAATTTTGTATAGGCCTGCCTAAGTTGGGCTGTTACATTATCAAAATTTTTCCTTAGTGTCTTTTTTTTTAGTTGCCACGTAGGACATTATCCGCCCCCTGAGCACCGCTTTCCCTGTGTCCCAGAAAAGACCTGGAGTGGTCTCCTGTAAAATGTTTTCCTGCGCATATTCTCTCCACCAACCTTTCAATAATTCTTTAAAATGGTCATCTGTTGTGAGAGCGCCAGGGAAGCACCATAGTATATTTGTGCCTTTGGGATGTAGATCTTGTAGGGAGATCACCACCGGGGAATGATCTGAGATTACAAGATCCCCAATATCAATAGAGTCTACTCTTCCTATCAGTGGGGTGTTGGCTAAGAAATAGTTAATCCTAGACCATGAAAGGTGAACATGCGAGAAATGGGTGAACTGCCTCTCCTCGGGATTCAATTGCCTCCAAACATCTAATAGGCCTGTTGTATCACAAAGTCTAGCTATGGGACTTTGACTAGATCCCACCCCCCCGGTCTCTGATTGGTGCATTTCCTATCCTCTGATTCATTCATGACACTGTTGAAGTCACCACCCACCAGAATCTTGCTACCACTTTCTTTTAGAATGGATGTCCCCAAAGTTTGAAAATATTGTGCACCCCGTGTATTTGGAGCATAGATATTAAATAAGACAAGATTTCCCGCAGGAGTGTCTAGATGAACCTTCATGTATCTCCCTTCCTCAAGTTCCTGACTAATGATTTTACATGGGGTGTTTTTATGAAAAAGCATGACCACTCCCGCTTTGCCCTGTACTGCTGCTGACCCACGTACTTCTCCAACCCAGAGTTTTTTTGAGGCGTACATAATCCCCTTCCGTGAGATGAGATTCTTGAAGCATGACTATATCGGGTTTTAACTTTTTAAGGTGCCGTAATACCATCGTTCTTTCCCATATTAATGAAAATGGAATCCAGATACTTAGAAGCATGGTACTCTCCCCTCCCCCCCCCCCCCAACAAACCAACACCCTAACAAACATTGTAGCAAAAACCTCCTTTCCCCTCTATCATTTCCTTTCTGAGCTTCACGGACTTCTCTTTTATCGTGCATCTTGGCAGAGGCGAAACTCACTTCCTCCTTAACTTGTGAAAACATTAACACTTACTTCGAAAACCCTTCCCCTCGCCGTCTCTTGTAGAAAGATATCATTGACTGCCTGATCTCTACATCTAGTTTACCCCTTAATGCTGCCTCTAAAAGCTCTCATTCTTGTTCAACATTGTTGCCCGCCCTGTGCAGCCATCAGAAAAACCTCCCCTCTTGGAATGGGGGATCAGCTGCAGGGGGGGAAAAACCTAAAAACAGTAACAAAAAAAAGGGTCCTGAGACATAAACCCTGTTTTGATTCACGTTTCTGGGAGTCCGAAATGTCCTGTTTTGGGCAAGTCCTCTTGCTCCTGGCTAGCTTGTTCTTGCTGATTTGTCCGGTTCTTTGTTCTTTTTCCAGTCTTTTTCTTTTCCATTGATTAGATGTCCCCTTTTGATTTGGGCTGTCTAGAAAGTCTCCGAAACCTCTACAGACTGCAAGAATCTGTTCCCTTTCTGGGGACTTCTTTTTAACAAGAGTGTGCAAATTTGGGAAAAATTGTTTTCTTTTAGCGATTTCAATCGGTAGCCCGGGAACAAAAAATTTTATCCCCTTTTAACCCTTCCCACATGGGACGAAAGGATACGCCCTAGGGGAAGGACTTCCCCAAATGGACGATGCAACATCCTGGCGATCGCGCGGTTGGGGGCGACCGCCGCGATCGCAAATGGGACCGCGGTAAATTACCGCGGGCCCGCATGCCGTATCCCCCCGGGGCGGAGTGAGCTGGGCCGGGGTTTTTACCGCTTCTTACCGCACCTGCTTCCCGGGGTTGCCGAAGTCACACGATCTCCTATCGATGGCCAGGGGAAGTGAAGGGCACCTTCCGGTCATCGTGACATACCGCCGCAAGCATTGTGGGCCTGGTGACAGGATTGGCATGGCGACCATACACAGTACTAGTACTGTGCACGGCCTGCCTTTTAAAAGCAATCTGATGATTGCGTTTTGAAGAAAAAGTAAAAAAAAAATAAAAAAAAAGGGAAAAAAAAATGTCAAAAGTGAAAAAAAAGTAAAACACAAAGCAAAAAAAAAAATAAAAACACTACACCGCCCTTTTCCCCTTTTCAAACCCCGGGAATCGCCCCAAAAAAGATCAAAAATAAATAAAGTACCCATATTTTTTATCGCCGCTGTGTAACGACCCACCCTATAAGTCTGTCATGTTAAAATCCCTACGGTAACACCCAAAAAAAAAAAAACAATCCCGAATTGCGATTTTTGTACATTCTGCAGCACAAAAATGGAATAAAAAGCGATCAAAAAGTCATATAAAACCCAAAGTTGTACCCAAATTAAAAATCAATTCACCTGCAAAAAAAAGGGCTACCGTCTCTGTATAGGAAAAATAAAAAATTATGGGTCTCAGAAGACAGGTGCATAAAAAAAATTAAATTTTAAAACAAAAAAAAACACTTTTTTTTTTTTTTTTTTAAAGTGCTTCAAATTTAAAAAAAAATATTAAATAGGGGATCGCCGAATCAATCGACCAGAAGTAAAGCAACTGGTCAGGATACTGCACGGTGAGCCTTTAAAAAAAAAAAAACCCAAAGGATTGCAGTATTTCTTCACCCCGCCTTTCCAAAAAAAGATTTAAAACTGATCAAAAAGTTTG